>JABJWA020000079.1:0-49889 GCA_020352615.2 Yoshiicerus persimilis
TTCCCTGCTATAGCGCATTCTAATTAAAAGGGTTATGTATAACTGACATTCCCCACAGGTAACAATATTGACCCTACAGAAGAAAAAAATTTAAACGCAGTGCCATTTTTTATTTTACACACATTTTAAAGACATAATAGAGACTTTAGAAGACAAAAGGCTTTAAAAGACAAATTGCAAAATTATAACACATTGGACGGGACGCAAATATTTTCTGTTGGATTACAAGATTTGCTTTTAAGGAGAGTGTAGCTTAATTTTCAATCATTGAATTTTCTAAAGAATTAGGAAATTCATGAATGATGTACGATGTAGTTAAATTTCGGAATATTTTACATGTTTATAATTGCTTAAATTAATAAAAAACTATTGCAAAACTTGAGAAATTAAGATTTTTTGAATTTCAAAGCGTTTGAGTATTTGTATACGACGAAAGCTTGACAACAGTGCTTCGATTTAGTTTTCCAGGGAACGGAAAACTTTGTACTGCGGATAAGTGATAGATTTCAAGTTTTCGTTAGTTCTCACAGAGTCGATCCAGGATTTAAAGGCACTGACTTTCGTGAAGACTGCAAAATTAAAATATTCCCATAATATTAGAATTAGTTTATAAAAGCGAAGTAACAGTACTTCAATAAATTTAATTAGTAACTTAAGTATAGTAGCAGTAAAGTATTCTACAAAAGTAGAGTAAGGTATTGAAAATTAAAGGTTTCCGGGCATAAAGCTGAGCTTACCTCTTGGAGGACCATCGGTACAACTAGTACCAAAAGTGGAAACACCGCTCTGGATGAAAAAGTTGCCCAATTTTGATCGATGGAACAAAGGACCGCCTGTAAAATATTTTCGTAGCATTTGCAATTATAATGTAAATTATAACACTGCCTTAATTCCCAAGTTTCTTCGAATATTCAGTTTAAAAGAATTCGTATTCATGAAAGTAATTAGTTACCAAGATCAGATACACAAGAATCACTATTTGAAACTCCAGCACAGACTTCTTCATCGGCTGTAGATTGACGATATTCATGTGCAGCATATAATTCGCTGCAATTTGTTTGACTGATGATATCGACATGAGTTTTACGAACTGTGGTCCATGGAGCACTATTATAAGATACTGCTCCGTATCCTGCTACCACAGCTTCAAATAAATCAGATTCGAGTGGGAAGCTACCATCGTCAAGGCAAATTGGTTGGATTCTTTCAGAAAATAAAACAGGTTCTGACAATTTAAGGACAGCAATATCAAACGACTGGAATATTTAAAATTGGAAAACGAATTAATGAATAATAATCTTTTAAAATCTCAAATACAAATACAAATGAGTATTTCATTTGACTTACTGCTCCCCGATCTGGAGCTGGTGCCTTGTACTCTGAATGTAAATAGGCAACGGACACTTTGCGCTCAGTCCTGGAGCCCTTTGAATCTTCATAATTCCCCCAAACAACTTTAAGTTTGGCCAATGATTTAGGTGTCACAGGCTCATCCTCAGAGGGCTCCACACAGGATGCAGCTAAATATATTACAAAACATTATAATTTACTAGTAATATTTACTTCGTTTAAATAAATTTTAAGGAAACTATAATTAAGAGGCTTTCAATGATCTTGGGGTATAATTCCAAAGCAGGAATGGCAATAACCTGTTAGAATATACTGGTTGTCAATAAGCGATCCTCCGCAAATTTGTTTGCCATCAGAATTAATTTCCACCAACCTATGAAGAACCGAATACAACGGAGGTAAATCGCAATAAAATTAACTAACTTGTTATATACAGTAGTAAATAAAAACAAAAAATTATATTTGACTTATTTCAACGTACCATGGATATTCATTGAGAGCTGCCGTAACTCCATGCAAACTCTTTTCTGTACAGCCAGCTCCTGCACAGGGAACCAGCGATAAGCCACATGTTTGTACGGCCACGTACGGTACGGAAATAGGAACGCCCAAGCCAGGACTCAAAGGGAATATCAATTGGCGTTTGTCACGACCAGATTCCGAATTGGATACCTCAGCTACATTCAAATCATATAACCAAAAATATTCAAGTTTTCGTAATGACTACAAAATATTTCATAATAATCTGATCTTCTTACACATAAAATGCATTTTAATATTTTGTAAATAAAATCGGCTTCAGTTAATATTTCATTAACAAATTAGGTTCAATTCCAATCTACTGTTAAGTCTTTTGGAAGAAATTATAAGTAAAATTTTAAAATCAAAAGTTAAGTATTGATCGCTATGTATGCTTTTTATGATTTAATAATTAAGCAGATTTAAATAAGCTCAATTTTATAGGAAATAGTCTGCTCGACTAGCAATTTTTTTTTAATAAGTTGAGCTTAGATCAGTGTAATCCTGGTTAAGTTCTACATTTTATAAATATTTATTGAATTAGTAGTGGATTAGTTTACTATATTTTCTACTTCATAGTAATAGCTTTTTAGTAATTCACTACTCACCTGATAAACAAAACGAAGTAAAACTTAGTAACAAAATTGCAGTACAAGGTCGCATTCTTAATATATTTTTGGTAGCCTTGGTGTAAATCGTCTTGAAAGCAAAAGAAGTTATTCTTTAGTCTTCCAATACACTGCACTATTCAAGGTGTAGTTTTGTCTTGCCGTCTTCCTTGTAATCAGTGGAATGGACTGCTTCTTCAGCCCCTAAGATTACTTTATTTATGTCGATTCTTTATTCTTTACATAACTTGATTTCAGATTTAATTATAAGTTCTGCCAGGGAGAGTGATAGGTGTGTCCGCTACACGAAAATATTGTGGGATCAATGTTTGTATGTAGATGCCGCTGCTATAAAGATGTTTACATCTATAGAAATTCCTTCAACTTCCAGTGCTAGTTGACTGTACAAGTTTTTACGCTAAGCTGCGTAATACGTCATTCCTGAAAAATATTAAGTGGAGAGTGGAGATACAATTTCCTAATACGGTCGCTGCAAAGATTATGCTAGCAAATGGCAAAATCTAATTTACATTCAGTTTGCTTACCGGTTTTGCACACTGAGGATTACAACTTAATGCTAACGTCAAAATTTTGATTATTAATCGCTTTCAAGGAATAGTTTTCAAGATTACTTAAACAGCGCAGAAAGTTTACTTGTCGAAAAATACAAAAATCAAATTCTCCGACTCTTCGATTTTTATGGCGTAGCGTACGTTATTTCGGATTTTATTGGCACAAGACACTTATGTGTAATAATGCAAAAAACTTTAAATATTTTGTATTTTCTTTCTGATTTCAAGAAATATATCACTCTTAGCCTATTCTTTTGATATGCTCAGCTTAACTGTGTGCGATAACCTTCAACTTTCATATTGAACTTTCAGTTATATAGGTATATCCCAAAATATAGGAGAGGTATGAATATTTCAACCTTTTTTTGAGTATGGGAAGCTGCTTGATGTACCTCCGCCAATGATATGCTTAACGATATAATTGTCTGGTAAATATCCTTTTTAAAATTTTAATGCAAAGAAAAATTTGATTTTTTTAACATTAAAATGCTAAATGCTAATACTTCTAATCTTTATTTAATGAATTCCAATACCAACCACTATCCAGGACAATTTCAAATAAACATCTCAATTTAAAACACAAATGCAGTTTCAAATAAAAACGAAACTAAAGGTACATGCAACAGAAATAATTCCAGGAATATCACAGTACAGATTCTTATATACTATATCTAATGACAATAATGCAGAATCAAAGATGATATGAAATTGTATGATTATACAGTCCAAGTTCATCGTTTTGTAAAACATTTGCATTCTTGCAATTCCAGTTTTTTTGCATTTGTTGTTATGGTCTTTTGGAATTCTTTACTGTTCCCTCTGGTCATGTTGCAAATACAAATATACTATTATTAGATTGCTGTGTCTATGCCTTTTGATTCAGTACATTACCAAATGTAATAAATATTTGATATTTTTCTCATGAATTATGTCCTTGAAACAATAAAAATTCCATCTAAAAACATGCCTCTTGTTGCACTAAGAAGGTAACCTTCGCAATTGCATAGGAAGGGGACAAATACATAGCAAAGAAAATTGACCTAAAAGGGAAGCCAATACTATTGGATGGATCTATAATTTGGAAAAATGCATGCAGAGTGTAGAGGGATCTTTATGTAACTCTGAAAAAGCATTTTGTGTATAACATTCCATACTGGAAGATGTACAATACAACAATATAAGGCAATTTCAATTCATTGATGGCGCTGTAATATATATATTGCCACTCACAAAGAGTTGTAAATAAATACCTGGTGAAATTATAATTGTTAGCAATTGGCATACTGTTTTTCATAATTTTGATATATGTCGATCACTATTAATAGTATTTTCATTCTGAACAAACATGCTACCCGAGCCGGTCCGCAATGTAGAAGTCATTTGACAGAAATCCTTCATGGATACTTCGGATATGAGTTTTTAATGTGCAAAGAGAAATCGCTTTACATTTATTTCAAAATTTAGTGTCATATAACTACATAAACTCGTTTTAAATTTAAATAACTTTTGTAATATAAAATATAGAAATATTCTTTTCTTTCAGATAAAATTAGTGTTACAATTTTTGCGATATGTGTAACACGTGACCTATTTCTGAGTTGGCGAATATGTGAACACTGCAGAAGCTTTTCCGTCTTCACCATAAACAATTTGGAAATCCGTTAATTCTTCCACCAGCAGATGGTTGGCCAAAGAATTTGGCACATCAAAACTAGACAGTTGTAATTGTACTTTAGATTTGGCTGTGAAATCTAAATTAACTGCATTTCCTTGTGGAAAATTATTTTTCGGTTTCCTACCCTGAATAGAAAGTGAAGAAGAATAACATTCATAAACAGCAATTGTTTAAAGTATTCATTTCAATTGTTCGCAAAGTAAACATACCTTTTGGCCTGATTTTGTCCTTGGTGATGGAATTGCGGGTGCAGGAGCATTTACACTTTCACCGCGATGAGTGTTTTTGTTTGATAAAGTTTTATTCTACATAAGCCAAATAATTGGGATTATTATTTCACAAAAAAGACAGGGTTGCAGAAAATAAGTCTCCATTTTCTTATTATTATTAATATATTATTTTATTATTTTATTATATTATTACATAATAAAATATTATTTTATTATTTTATTATATTATTACATAATAAAATATTATTTTATTAAATATTATTTATATTATATATTATTATTATTTTATTTTAATATTATTTTATTTTTAATAAATCACAGTTACATTATAAACTATGTGTAATGCTGTTCTTCGTAAAGAATCTTTAATAAATCAGCTAGTCAATATAATAATTACCTTTTCATCCATCGCGTTGCAGGATTCTATTTTGTCTTCCAAAAAAGCAGAGTCGGCAGATTTTACGAATTCCTCGTCTAAAGTTAAAGAAAGATCGTCTCCTAATACTTTTACACCTTGTGTTCTCCAGAATTTGTCATTAATTTGAGGGCTGCTAAACCATGAATTCCACAATACGGAAATGTAATATAACTCTAATTTGATTAGGGGATCCTAAAAGAAAATATAAAACCAATAATATATTAATTTTAATTCATAATTTAAATAAAGTCAAAATAAAACAAAACCATATAATAATTTTAAGCTGAAAGAAATAACAGCAAACAAAACTTGTCATCCTTCATATTATGTTCCCTGCAAGTAAAATATATGAGGTACCTCACTTCACCCTACTAACGATACCCTGAGTAGGATGAGGAAACAAGCTCTATGTAAACGTCAAAATATTTGAAAATAAACACTGATAATCCCTAAAATACGAATAATTCAGCTCAATAAAATTTCATTATTTTGTATTTCTAAAAATTTGTTCGTTCCTGGCATAACATTTTTTGCTCTACACTTTGGTTGATATAAGATAAGGTGTTACTGAGTTTCATGCCCTTATAATGAACCGTTCCATCTACAACTTTACATTGAGGATGGAACAGCCATCCGATTCAACTCGAAAATGAAAATATTAAGAATAGGTCATGAAAATACTCTTCAAAATGTCTAAAAATGTAATGCAAGGTACAGAGAACCTTTTTTAGTAACTTTTGTAATAGTAATTTTGTAAATCAGGTTGTAATCGAAAATTGGCAGGCGTATAGTACATACACTAGAGAGAGACGTAGTTAATTTGGTAATTGTACGTATATTTTCAAATATTCCCCGTTGCTTAACAACATACACTCAATGGTTAGAGTCTCTTACATGAGTCGGTTACAGAATATATCTAGTGTGATTTCATAATAGTTAAGTTAGGGTTAGGTTTTCATTAGCCCTAAAAGCAGTGGCAAGAATAAATATACAAAAATGTTGATGCACACAAGACAGTCGAATTCCTACTTTTCTATACATTCTGATTCTAAGTACAAGAACATTAAATATTGCATTGCAGTAATAAAAATAATACGTTAAATTAAAACCGTTTTACAGTGTAGAAATGTAGAATAGCATGTTTTACTGAAATCCCGAACAATCATTGCACTATCAAGGCATATAATTCTATTTTCAACTTTTACAAAGTATTAGAAATGTATGTTTTAACAATTCTTACTTGTAAACTTGTGACATAATTTTGGAAATGAAAACCAAAGAATGTCTGATTAAATGTTTGACAATACAACATTCGTTCCTTGTCAGTTCTATGCTTGAAAACAATTGGTCTATGTAACTCTACTGAAGTTATGATGTGTATGACATAGATAATGGACATTCTATTGTCATCATTCGGAGGAGGTTCATTCTAGAAATAAAAGAAAAGGTGGATATAATCCATTAATTTAACCTTAAACAAAATGGGTTAGTTAACAGCAATGGCTAAATGCACTTGCCCATGCAAAATTGACATATATTGAGTGTAACAATTAATTATTATAAATAAATCAACAAGAATAAATTGTATAATTAATATTGAAAAACAACTTACCAGTAAATCGTAAAACGCACCGCAAAATAAAACCATATTCCAGTTATCATGATATCTGGTTTTCAGATACAAAGCTTCCAGAGCTACGTTAACAATATGTGACAGTAATGACTTCGATTTCAAGTTGGTAAGAGAAGATATAAATATTTCTCTCATTTTCCTTGGGTGATCGCTTTTATCAAAAGTTTCTATAACATAATTATATTGAGCAAAAGTAGAACTGTCAACCTTAAGGGGTGAATTAAATGTAGTTTCCAACCACAATGGTGCCATTAGGAGACTGAAGTGCGTATTCTCAAAAGTGGCAGTCCCAGTCGAAGCTGCAAAAAATTTTCATATTTTTTGACATTATATTTACTGACCACGAAATACAAACTAAAGTTAACAAAGTTTTCGGTAAAATACTTTTCCCATAATTGGTTTTGTTGGTTTCAGAAGCATTTGGAACAGATAATATGTTCTACTTAAAATTGTCTGCGATTTCTCGCTTATGGACGGAAATATTTGAAAAGGAAACTAACTAATAGTGATAAGTGCTGTCAATTAGTGTTAGCGTTGCAGTACGTTATTCTGATCTAATTATTATGTGAGTACACAGACTGTAAAACTGCACAGTAATTTATTTGCAACAAATGAATAGGACACAAAATTAAATGCACATAGGAAAAACATTATAAATTTCGGCTCAAATAATGAATAAATCTTCCTAACCTTTTGGTTACCTGCATGATAAATAGAAACAGCAGATATATCCATATAGATATGAAGAGCAACCTAAATTTTACTATTTAATTGACTTAACATGTACTTTGCACCGAAATGTCGATCAAGTTCTGATAATTATACACTTTTAAAGCTACTCTATAATAGTCACAATAATTATATAAAAAGAGCGAGGGCAAAATACCTTTTTGATCCATGACTGTAATCTTCAAATATTTTCAAGAAGCTATTTCAATGGCTTACACCCACACTCCATGTAAAGTAAAAATATGTTTCACTTAGTTTACAATTACATTACGAGTTGAAATTCATTGAAACTTTGCATTTGTATTTTGCCAAGTTAGGTAATTACATTATGCCAAAAAGAGTCTTCCTAATTCAATGTCTATATTATTTTTTCACATTTCAAGAAAAAGAATAAAACTTTAGGATTTAGTTCAGAATATGATTTATTTGGATATATTCCGAACATAAATTATGTATAATATTCCGTGTACAACTTTTGTTTTGCCGCACATTTTATTCCCGAATAATAACAACCACTTGGCGAAACTAATACAGTGTTTTCCAATTATATCGTCATGTCATTTGCCAATTTTGGTCATAATGTGTTAAAGAAGCGACCAGGCACGTATCCAGGGGGGTGGCTTTGGGGCTGAAGCCCCACCTAAATTCTTGAAAAAAAGGAAATTTTTTATCGAAATACCAAAAATTTTTCGCGCTTCGTGCGAATTTGCCCTTTTTGGAACATATTTTTCGTTAAGCCCCACCATGATGATTTTTCTGGATACGTGCCTGGAAGCGACCACTTAATACTAATTAGTAAACAAACACCACAGTAAACTATTTCAGTTGAATTTTCGGATTGTAATATTTTGTGTTCCAGAAAATCTTCAATACCTACTTGTATCTACGGCTTTTGAATTCTTTAACGAAACGATAAAACTTTACTGGATGTTTGATGACAAATATTGTAGTAGCAGAAAAACCCTCATTGAAACGAAAATTCATGGAACAATATTTACACATATGGACATAACACTTTATGGAAAGCTTTACACGTTGTCGTCACAGTTATAACTAAAACTTGAGAATAATTATTACAGCTTCAATTTGTTTCCAGTAACATTTGAACCGTGACCTCATGGATATCGAATGAGATGCATTTTCAGGCCAAAAGTTCGAAAGTCATAAAGTAAAAGAACAAGAAAATTAAATCCGAATTCGTAAAATTAAGTATTATACTACGTATTGTATAACGAGTTTGATTTTTATTTACTTTTTATCTATTTTTCAATTACACAAAAAACATTGTCAAGAATCCAAAAAGCTAATTTCAGGACTATACATCAAAGTATTATTTGTACAACAGTGCGCAGTGGTTCATATTTACTTGAGACACGCGGTATGCATACATTACATATGTATTTATAAATGCATTTTAGGTTATTTTTCCCCTAGTCTGAATATTGCCCTCCTCGTATTAACCGTCTCAAGAGAAATATGAAAGACTTACTATTATAGAAAACATGAGACTAGGTACGTAGCTACTTAAGTATAACTGAATGCCCTCAGACACTTATATCATCGCCGTAACCTGAACTTGGGTTTTGTTTCAAGAGGCAAGGTCAAGGGGACTTAATGCATTATTCCCACACCAACAAGTGGTAAACAGAACACTAAAACAAAGAGAAGTACAGTCTAGGGAGTAATCTTGACTCTTGACCCACATGCTGCTAACCTAGATAAGACATTAGTGAATTGAGGAACTCTCCGTTGTTCATAAATACCTAGTCGATGTCCGTAATGGATATACAGCTGAAGAAGCTCAGTATGATACAATATCATACAAATGTAAGCATTTAGCCATTTATGTAAGACAACTTTACATATGTACCTACAAACAAAAACCGAGTCGAATGAAGTAGGAACTTATACATTCGACAGTGACAGTAAACCCTCGGTAGTGGGACCATTTCTCCCTTTATGCAATGACCTATTTCTATATTGCATTGGGGCTACTCTTAACAACAACTGATTTATTACCGACTTATTCTTTATTTTTACTCCTGATAAAGCGATTATTTTGTCTTTACGCCTGCAGAATTACGAATTACATTTTACAGGAAAACAAAAGAAGTAGTTGGTAACGAATTTCTAAGCACTATCACATAAAGAATATGAATTCCCTGAAAAACTTAGATAAAAGCGCAATTATCATTGAATAAATTCAAAGGATCTATTGTGCAGCTAAACAGAAGGTCACGTCAGCAAGTTTCAACTTATCATAAAAGGTTGTAAAATGTGCACACATTTGATGTGAACTTGAAAACTAGCGTTGTTTCCTGACAAGAATGGAAATCATGCAATGTACAGAGAACATTATTTTTATGCACCCAAAAAACTCAAGTATTTTTGAATCTTTGATTAAAGTATGCACGTAAATCCTAATATTATGTCACATATTTTTTTCTAAATGGCTAATAAAAAATTTCAGGTGTAGTTTGCTAAGGTGTATAATATAGCCTGAGAAATGATTACGAGTATAGAGGAAGTATCACATATTGGAAATTTTAATGACAGCTAGAGGGGGATTCACTTAGTGTCTCGGAACATGCTTATGAACTGTCTATCAGCAGATTCACTTTTGTCAGAAAATATTTTAAATTTTCGTAGGTCAATTATCTAAAATAGTACAATTTTGTAACAAAGGTGAGATACATTTTTGTCAAAGGAATAACGTATTTTTCGGCCCAGCTCATTAAGCTTGGTTTCTTCTAGACAATGTAGTTCTATGTACTTTGATTTTTTGAGTGAACGCAAGATAGAGATGAACGCCTAATTACTTATAGTACTGAAAGCTGTTCACTTCATAGAAATAAACCATCTTTGCTAACCTTTAAAACCTTAATTAAATTCACAAACTTTAGAAAAATCATAAATAACCTTTGAATGGGTAACTTTATTTAACAAATGTAACACCCAATAGTCTAAATATACCTCACAGAAAAAGGATGAGGGATTATAGTTTCGACAATAATACTTTTCACAATCTTTTTCAATAAACCTTGTAGTCTCTTAGAGGAGTAATATGAAAGAGAGATTATTTCGGTAAAAACTTCTTATTCTGTACTGCAACACTATTATATTAATAGCATCATTTTCAGAAAAAGAGTAATAAGTGGATGTACAAATGCAATGGACTACCATCAATAAAAACGTCTAGATACTACACCTAACCATTGTACATAGGAACTCAATACATCTTTACGATAATTAAAATGATATCTTCCATTTAAAAGCTAAAGCGATGAATTAAACTTCTTTATGCGCTGTATATGGTGTTTGTGGAATAGTGTACAAAGTGAAAATTGTTACATTTTTGAATTTACGTTTGAATTGAAGTGCTTCATGACTGATTTCTATACAGTTCTTCTAAAGTCACTTCCATGTTGTTAGCAAATTTACGGTTCCACCCAAAATGTTATCAAAGAATGTGAAAGTAGTATCTCTATCTAAATAGAAAAATGGCCCAATCGCCACTCGGAGAGGTCTGAAGCTCTTAGCGTACCTGTGCATCAAAGGATCTTTACCCAATTTCAATTCTTCTATCACATCTTGTGTCAGGACATTGACTTTTCCCCACCTTGGAAAAATTTGCATTACCAACAAACAAATAAATACTGCCAGTAAAAGAAATGCTATGTAGATCAGTAGTGGTAAGTCGTCATACATCTTTATAATGATGTAGTTGGTGAAAATCGCCAAGAAGAATGTTCCTGAGAAAAGTACTGGCGACAAGAAATAATTGTATTCGTTCACTATGGTGATCAGCATCTGCATCGAGTGGTAGAAAGTGCCCAGGTTTTCAACAATTAGTTTCATCCTTTGAGCATCCTCGCTGTTATTTGAATTCAATTTCTTATGGAACGCCGTTAGTTTCATCAAAAGATCGATCTCGAAGATTAGAGACCGTAGGATGTAGATGGCAAACAGACAGAACAGTGTGACCAATGTGACAATAAATGCAGTCCCAAAGAAAGCATTTGCAAAGAGAAACAATTTGAAATATATGTTCTCTGCTAGCCAATCAGGAAGGATTTCTGACGCGATATGGCGAAATTGACCGCACGGATGAAACACGGCGAAAAATGCAGCGACCAAGGAACAGAAGATTAATGTAGCGGGGTAGTTGCAGAACGCCAATCCTATTAAATCCAGTTCTGGATACTTCACTGTGGTGTCAGTCAGTTCTTCGAAAGCTTCTATGTGGAAAAACCATGCAAGGGTCAAGTATGAATGTACTCTTGAGTTTTATTCTGCTAAAGGAACTGAAAATTGACATTATTTGAAGGAATTCTGAATTCTACTGGGACGTAAACTACAGTAAAGTTAATTTGAAAGAATCGGTCTAGTTTTCCAATGTAAAAATATTAGCACCACTTTTACATGTAAAATTTCCTTTTATTAGGTAAAACAACAACTGTCCATAGTAATTTTTTGGAAATGATTATCAGGATGTCTTGGTCATGCATGACTGAGCCGAGTTTCTAATTTAATTCAGAAAAATGAAACCATGTTTGAGACTGTCGCTATGGATATTGTGATTGTATTGCCAATTAAAAGCGAATTTTACATGTAAAAGTGCTGCTAAAATTTTTAAATTGGAAAACAGGACCGATCCATCCTACTTAACCTTACTGTACGTAGCCATGGTACGGGATGATCTTTGTGTACTTCCAGTGTTCCAAAAGTCTCAATACAAGTCCCAAAATACTACGTGCAATTGGGTCACCTCTTTAGTAGAATAATAAAGTACAGGCTTCTTGGTGAGTAGTATATTACGTGGATAATTAGTTGCCATGAAGCAACTAAATACAATAAAATTAAACAATTTTTTGTTTCTCTATGGAATTTAGAACTGGCTAGTTAGAATACTATACTATAGTTAGTTACCTTTGATCTTTTTTTCGAATTTTATGGTTTGAGTTATAAGAAGTCCAGCTCCCAGGGACCAGTCCAGAATGCAGCTTAGGCAGAGGATATTAGTCCAGAGCACATAGAGAAAGAGTAGAACATAGAATATGAATATGTCAAGTGGCAACTTTGCTGACGGAATAAGAAAATGCAGAATCAGCCTTCCAAAGATGTAAAAATTCAACATGAGAGCAGCAAGAGCGCAGAAGATGAAAGTGAATATTTTGCGTTTGTCTTTCGACATGGTGAGAACTTTGTTTTTTCTGTCCCATTCACTGGGCAAAAATTTTAGCTTTTCATTTACATCGAAGAAAATCCTGAATGCCAACTCAAATGTTGATGTAAACATCCTGCCTAAGATGTCCTTTTGATTCTAAATGTTATAAATAAGCTCTTTTAACTGTATTAACCTTTTGATATTAATATCATGTATATTAATATTAATGCTACATGATGATTTTCTGTAGTGGACATAAATCTTTTAAGAATAAGTTATTAAAAATATGAAAGGAATAAATAAATACGTTTGTGAAAGGAATTTATTTTTAATAAATTCAAAGTAATAAAGTCATATTCATATTATGCCCACGTAAGAAAGGAAGGGTATAAAGACATGGAAATAATTTCTTTATAATATCTTTGTACCAAGTACCAAATAAATAAACCATTACAAAACGGATATATCACAGTAGTGCAACTAAAGACTGCGACACATACCACAACATACACAACAACCAATACAGCGGCACATACCACAACATACAAACAACATCCAATACATACACGCAACATACGTATAGTACGAACAGTTTAACCTCCCCCTTTAAGGGGAAGGCGTTACCCAATTTTGCTCATTTACGAACTTGTTCATAAGGAGAACCTATATTTTCATAATGTGAAAACAGATTGTAAAAAAGTTTAACCGTTCTTGAGTTACAGCGCTATCTCACTAACTAACTAACTGACTAACTAACTAACTAACTAACTCACAGACAGACAGTCCAATCGCATACAGTAGTTGCACTACTGAATAACTTGCAGACAGCAATTGTTGTGTTTATTGTCATGCTACATAACTTAAGAAAATGAATATAGAAAGACTTACTAATTATTGATTTTGCTCATTGACTTGGTTTGGTCCCTACTTTGTGTACGACAATAATGTCAAAGGCGGCTTGTGGAGACAACAGGAATAACGAATTAACAGAAATCAGTGCGAATAGAACGACGACTTCCAAACAATTGTAAATTACAGTACAGGCTTAGAAAGAGTTACGATAATATATTTGTCCAATCAAAACATATGTAAACGACCAAACTGAAAATATTTGGGTTATGTAGAATGTACGGTATATTATACTTTTAGATATTGTATGGCAGAATGATAGCACAGGTAGTGTACTCTTATTTTTAAGCCCTTTTGTAGCGGTAATATTATTGAAGAAACTACAGAACTGGAGAACCAAGTTTGCAGAAGGCAGAAACAGTATTACATATATTCATTTATTTATTCTTTGTTTCATAAAAATGTTCATTTACTAAAAATGGTTCACCATTTCCATGTTTTCCCTTGAAGCTCTTATTAAAATTCATTGGGTTTTAATATCGGTAGCGAGAATACTAAGCGACCTGGAGTAACTTCACTGCTACTTAACTGTGCATCAACAGGAAAAGGCTAAGAGTTTCTCAATTTCTGAGATTAAATGTATTGTAAGTAAATGTAAAATAATGTTCGCGGGTATACGTATAACTATACTATAGATTCAAAGCAGTAACTACTGCACTTAATAAAACCACTAGCTATTAAATTGTTATTCCCTATTTTATAGCCCTTTTATAGATGTCATTCCAAGGTTCAAACTTCAAAGCTTTGATGATAGGTTTTTGTTTGCAATATGTTGCGATTTAGTATTAATACTATTCTATTAGTATAAAAGCAAATATTAGGGTAAGCAAGTAGAAACGGTTTCAGCATTTCATAATTGTGAACGCTACAATTCCTTAAGGACGCTATAATATATTGCACCGTCACTCACAAAGAGCTGTTTAATAAACACCAGATGGAATTGTAATTGGCACCAATTGACGTTATGCTCCTTATAATTTTTAGATTTTCGCAGGTTTTTTTATTCGAATAATTATTGGAGAAGTATCGTGTGCGACCGAGTCAGGGTCGGCGAAGCCGACCCCTCGGTCGCTCACGATAACTTCTCCGATAATTGAGATTATAGTAATGGGAGCCCACTGGGTTAAATATTCTACGATGTCTGCCTCTCTGAATATTTAAGCCGGTGGGCGCAATGTACTATAATTAAAAAATTATTGCACAATTTCGGTAAAGATATCTTTTGAAATGTACAGAAGAGATGTATAAGTAGCCTGGTAAGCAAGTAGAAAAGGTTTTAGCATTTCATACTATGGACGCTACAATTCCTTACTGACGCTATAATAATATATTGTCACTCACGAAGTGCTATTAATAAAAACCAGTTGCAATTATAATTGGTAGCAATTGGAATAATCCTTTTTTAATTTTTAGATTTTCTAAGGGTATTCGATTTTAAAAATTATTACACAATTTCGGTAAAGATATCTTTTGAAATATACAGTAGGGACGAAACTAGTGGCATTCTGAAGTTAGTTTTCCAATGTACCACCATAATAATATAATAGTCTGTTACTAATTACTGCATGAATAGTTTGCTATTAGGAGGAAAATACATATATAGTAGTGGAGTAGCAGTCTGTTGTGATATAAAAAGTGCAAGTTCAGCCTATTATTCTCGATGCTCGATTAATTTCGCTTTTCAGATATTTTATAAAGACGTAGCTATCACTCTGCTGCAATAATACGCGTTATAAAATTATCAAGATGACCCTCCTCATATATTTATTTTACACGGGAGTTTATGTTGGTGGTTGTTTTGAATCATATTTGCCAATCCTTTTAAAAATCAATACAAATAAATACGTATTACATTTGAACGTTCTATCCAGTTGAGTCGCTTGTTTTTTAATACCAATTTGTCTGGTGATGCCGTTTATATTACTACTAATGCAAAAATTAGTGTACTGTAGATGTAGGTTATTCGCAATGCATAAAACGTAAAATAAGCAATAATATAATATAGACAAAACGACGTAGCATAATTCGCAATGAAAATATATATGTTCCTAAAATTCCGGAAGAGAGCCTTATGCGGGGATATTTTCAAGTGCAAAGCTCAATTCGATTCATTTTCCTCAATAAAGCGTAATATTCTTTCTATGTTCTGTATACGTGCCTTCAGAACGGATGCGGATCAATAACAAGAATTACATTATTATAAAATATGAAATATTGTTATCAAATAATACAAAAAGACATCCACTTTTATAAATCAATAATTCATGAAGCAAACGAAAGTTAACTAAATACATTTCATCTTTGTACGCGTCATAAATCTAAAGGTCAACTATATTATTTCTCATACACACTGTCAATGTCACAAATAAAGTCTTAAAATTGAAAAACAAAAAATTGAAAAAGCTGACAACCTTATATACATGTTCAATTTCGGCATTTTTCATTTTCGGCGTTTTTAATTCGCCTTTATTACATGGAGCCACGTTTTGGGATGTTGATTGACTTTGCCCCTACCTATGTATGTGCTTAATTATTTGCTCGGGTACCACACAACCGGGTGTCTGGTAGCGTACACCCTGCTGCCTGACCCGTCGACATCTTATTTGCGAGTGCAAATGGTGACTCTATCAGTCAACCAGCTGTCAATAAGTTATTTATACAGGTGTACCCTTGTGCTTCAGAAATTAAATGTGTGATAAGTGTCTTATTCCTTTTCCTGCAATAGTATTTGTTTTATTGCTGATTTTCCTAACGGGTATAACAGGCGTTTTCGTTGTATGTATTAAAAATCTATCGCTGAGATGGATTTGGCCATTGGCCTTCTTCATCATTTGTGACATCGTCCTTATAGTTCTTGTGTTTGGCGATTGGATAAAAACAATACCCAGGTATACGATGTTTCAGTTTTCATGTTCCTTTCCTTTTCAGTTATGATATTGGAAGGAAGATGTAATGGCATGTTATAAAATGGGTCAAATGATAAAAAATTGGTAAATTGGCAATGAAATACTAAATTAAATGTTAAATTAAATTAGGTGACGTTGGAGGAATGCTCTGTCGCACCAGAAATCGTGTCCTTGCCTGGAATCTCCCCTACTAGTGCTGCCGTTTGTCCACTAAGAATGTGGTTAATTTTATAAACTACCCATATGGGGTAGTAAAATTGTTAATGCAAGAAAGTATGTGGTTATAAATAATGTGTAAATGTAACTTTTACGACGTACATTTAGGGCAATTTACTTTTTGTTGTTATAAGCAAATCTGAACAAATATAACATTTCTGCACAAAATGCAATGCTGACAGAAATGCATTTGAATACCTGCAATATTTTTTACTTATCGGTTTCTCTGCAGTATTCATATATAGCGTTACAATATAAGATGTGTTTACCAATTGAATTTTGTATCATAATTTCGTAGATAATAAATTACTATACTTCCACACATATAAGTCAAACATTTAAAGACTGAAAATATTGCAATCATTCTGTAATGAAATAAAGTTTCCGTTGAAAAACGAAATAAATAAAAACATGTACCTATTTCGTATATTTATGTTTCATGACATTAGATACAGTTTGTTTCCCACAAAGCAATTGCACAGAAAGAGAAGATTTGAATTGCAGGAATGAGAGCAAACAGGAGCGAAAGAACTTTCAGTCCTTAGTTTTATCCGACTGTTTTGGTGCATGAGTTGATGAGTGTATTTCATTATATTCCGTTTCAGTCATATCGTGATGCTGGATATACTCGAGCACTAAAAAGACATTGTTATAAACTTTTTAATGTTTTCTACATACATTCCTGTATTTTAAATTAAAGGTTTATTACTTTAAACTTTGAATATTGCACACTCAAATTTCTCAAGATTATTTTAATATTATGCTTTGTGTCTACTGTCCAATTTCAAAATTTATGTGCATTTGGTAATAGCAGATGGAGATTCTTACGTTGTCTTTTCTCCAAATTGAGAAATGATGGTTTTTCTTGCGGCAGTGGCAATGGTTTGCATTTCGTACTCTTCTGGGCTACATACGGGCTGTTGACAGCAGAAAGTGTTCCGAAGGGCCAGAAAGCAAGCTAAATATTTACACAAGAAAAGAATGGTATCAAAACAGTGTATTTCCGTTAAATTAGCAAAAATAGGTTGCAATAACCAAATATACGTTTTAGGGTGGGGAACTTTGTTTGTAGGGAAGAGCATGTTTCATCCTTGCATAGGTAAATGAAGAAAAGCATAAGAGGATGGGAGATCCAGAAAAAGTCAAGAAGTCCGATGTACCAGACAAAGGGCGCTCGTGACTCCTGATTTCCTTGATAGGCGGAGTAGATGGACGTTACCACGTCAGAAATCCAAACCAACCCCATCAAAATGAACAATTTGAAGTAGAAAAGTATTCTAAAAGTGATAGCATTTCGGTATTTGTCATTTATAAGAGAATTTTCCTTTTTGTAAATATCTAAGTACTATAACATGTTAAGAACCTGAAAAAATTGATTTAAAACTTAGATTCTTGTACGGGACATATACAAATTCTACAATGGTTGAAAGACTTACGATTCTGAAGTTTTCTTATTTCTTTTCCTGCGTCGTTTACGGTGTTGGTATATTCGGTGAACTGTGAGAATGCAGAGAAGGACACAGACAGCAAATAGAAAACTGTTTGGAATGACCACGTAGTACCAAAGTGCATTTGACTTCACAAAACACCCTTCTGTTCCGTACTCAGGAAGAACAATCCCGACCCGCAATGACAACTCCGTGTCTGTAGTATCTAGGGTACTAAAAGCATTTACCAATCACAATCAGTGTGTTCAGTACTTAAAAAAGAAATAAATAGTTTAGTTTCAATACAAGTTGTGTACGTTTTGATATTTGCTGCAAGTGTCAAAGCAATGATGATAATAAGTAGAGGGAGTCCCCATGCAAACAACGAATAGAAAACGTAGATCTTTTTATGATTTTCCCTAGCCATCGTAGCCTTCGTCTTCCTGTAGAAAACATAACCATTGCAAACGAAAAAAATCGGTTAAGATCCTTGTTTTTATTTCATACATTATTCAGAATAGAATTTTGATGAAGGAAGATAATATTTATGTAATAAAATCAGAGATTTTTTGAAATTACATTCCGTTTATGCACTTTTTTTAAAATGCTAAATATTTCTTACCAGAACGTTTTAAACAAATCGAAATTGACAACCGTTAACCAAGAAAACGATGCCACGTAAAAATAGTGATTTAATACTCCTGAAAATAGAAAATCCTTATTATTTTATTGATTAAATATGAATATAATATTTAGTTAGTTTTTACTCAATTTAATATCGGATATTTAAAATGAATGATAGATAAATTGTTATTTTTAGGAACTGACCGACGACTAAACAAGCAGTAGTGTTAAGCATATGCCACTGTTGAAAATTGAGGTGAACGGCCCAAAATAAGAATGTGCCAAGAAGGGCGAGGACGTGAGAGAATTGTGTCCAGCCGTGAATATTGTGTTTCCCCATTTGTGAGCAGTAAATGACCGCTGTGAGTACCAAAAATCCTATTGAAACACAAAGTGCTATGAAGTAGCCTTTGCGCACAGCTTCTTCTATGTACTGAAATAAAAACTGTCAATTATTATAATTCTGATAAGGAGATCATTCATTGCATGTTTCTACTTGTTCAAAACAATTTCAAGTGGAAGTGGAATTCAAAATTATTTTAAAAGTTACTGCTGTGCAAAATAAATAGTTTAAAATGAAAGTGTAATAGGATTCTTTCTGCATACATCGCTTAAGTCATTCTCATTGCATGTCATGAGCATTGGATTGAGGTAATGGTATTTGGAGTCGTGATCTCCTCCCGGTAGTTCCAATTCTCCGTCAACACAACGAGAGTTTCCGAGACCTGTTGACATTTTCAAAGTCATTACATTTGACCAAAATGTCTTTCTATTCTGGATTTGTTCGGTTTTGTTGATATCACAGATGAGAGATGTTTGGAGAAAGAAGTGCTTTGTTTGTATTTTATGATTAATAGAGTTCATTTGGTAATCCAATTGGAACTTGTCAAAAGGAGTGTTCACACATTCTTTACTAGAGGAGTTGAGAATTTGATCCCATGGGCAGCACTTCGGAAAGCACACAGTAGTTGGAGAAGTGCAATCCGCTTTGCAAACGATCAACTCCAGTCCGCTGTCATTCTTTCTTTATTCAAATTTTATAGGAAAGGATATGAAAAACAAATAAAACATTTTCTCAGTAAAATAATTTAAATTATTGCATATTAATAGACTAATGTCGAAATATGTGGAACACCAAGGTCTATGTATAGTAATATCGATTATATTCGGTTGATATTAAAAGATGGAAGTTACAGTAATGTAGTTAAGGAGTATTATAACGTATATAAAAAGCAATATCGCCTTACTGATTTACGCAAAATTCTTCTGGGGAGAAGAAGTGGTTTTGGTAAAGAAGATAACCATCTGATGAAAATCGTGCAGGCGAATAATTATCACTATGTGAAAGACTTTCCATATCAAGTTCTTCATTAATATCCGGATTCAAAATGACCAGACGAAAAGCAGAAGAACTTTTCGGGCAGCCCTTGAATTTTGTTTCTAAGTGAAACCTGTGGCAAAAAATAGGATGAGAGTCTTCAGTGAGATTTTATAAATTGTATCTCCTGTAAAATAGAAATGAAAACCTCACCGATAATTGTGTTGTTGCCGACGCGCTATCTCTTTGTCTTGGATAACAGAAGGTTCTTGAGTGTGGTCGTATCCTGCACGAGTTTTCAATTTTACGATACTGATCAATGTTTCAGGACTGAGATCTGGAACCACTGGGCTAAATCGAGAAAGGTGAATAAATCTGGGAAATTTATCAGCGGTATTGAAATTTGAAGCACAATGGTATTTGCTCATTTCGCTTTTTCCAGAATTCCTTTGGTCATCTGGCTTTGAACTGTGGTCTACATACAAGGATTGAAATTGACAGCAAGTGTGCAAAACCACGTGAGCATTGGCAGCCACCAAAATCCAGTTCAGTACTAAGTAACCGGCGATATGTAGAAACGGCGACCTTGCTCTTTTCCTTTCTCGTCTCCATTTCATTCTGTTTCATGAATTCGATAGACAATTTTATTTTCCTTCTTTTACTTATTACAAACTAACTTCTTAATTCATGTTTGCTTACAATAATACAGGTGTAATATGGCACAGTACTGTTCCCGTTTAGTTAGCAAAATTTAAGCGAAAACGAAAAAATGATGAACGTTAACGGAAACCTCTACGTATGTCAATCGATTACCCATGCTAGGTACAGTGCGAGATAATAATTAAAAAGACAATTTGAAAAACATGATTATTTTTTAATATATTCTGAGGACCCCTATTAATGAAAAAACTTCCGTGACCTTTTACACCCTTCTTGATAGTTATTACTATATAATTATTACTTATAAAGGCTGATAGACTTACTTGCGCATAGGCTCCCATTAATTACACATCAAAACTTTAAAGTTACTTGAAGTAGTGCTGTGTGACATGACCATTTTACTTGTACAATTGCAAACCATTATAACTTGATATTCTAATACTTGTTTAAAAATGTTTTTAAGGGTTCACAATTGTTCCTTTATAATTTCACTCACTGTAAATTCTCGGAATTGTAATCAAAACTATCTTCTATCATAATGTATAGATTTCTCAAGAGAATCATAATTATAGTGTGCAAGACATAATTAACTATAATTGATGTACACCGAAACAATACTGTAGAGCTGACACATATTTATAGAAAGGGGAAAACTATTTGCTACTAGAAGTAGAATGAATAAGTTAAGCACGATAAAGGGTAAAATTATAATGTTGGGGTTTTATCTAGTACAAAAGCATAATAGTACGATTTTTATGGCTTAGAATTGAATAATTGTATTTATATGACATACCTATACTATATCTATTCTGATAGCATTGACAATAAAGCTGTATAGTAGGGGTATTCATTTTTTCTGTATTACATTTATAATGAAGAGATAATCAATCTGCTGAATAAAGCCTTAGTAAGATATGATACCTAACGTTTCTTACCATGCTGTAATATTTAAGCATTTTGTGGCATAAAACTAGTAAATCCCATCAACCTCTTGTGTTTATCTGAAAAATGCGATTCCATAGTTTTAAATATAGTTATCCATTGTTAACTCTGAACTGTCAAATTGTGTTTTTAAATTTTGCATAAAAATAGTATTCTGGTCATTTGAAATTAGGTTAAAAGTTCTTCTATATAGCCATTCAGATTGATATGAATGATCTATATCTGTCAACTGTCAGTAAATGAAAGATATCATTTTGTCAGTATACCTATACAATTTTTAATTTAAGGACATTATAGGTAGTTACATTACGTGACGATAAATAATTAGGAATTCTGTAACACGAATGGGAGTCTTTAATGATATGACTATGACTGATAGATACACAAAGTGATGCGCCTAAGTAACGCACCATAGGGAAATAGCATAGGGCTTGGTGCATAAGTCACCTACCATAGCGAAATTTTGAAAATGCCTCTCAAGCTTTTGACAGGCATTTTCAAACATCGCACCTAATGTCATTTCCCTATGGTGCGTGACTTAGGCGCGTTACTGTATATATATCGAAGTACGCTATTTAACTCAACTATGGCGAATACCCCTAGAATGACCGAATGTCGTGAAATCACTTTCATTCTGAATGGACAATGCAAATAACTGTAATGCATATACAAATACAACTATTTGTCTTACACTTTAATTTCATGTAAAGTATACATTATAATTCATACATTAAGTAACTTATGTAGTCATAGGATGTCAGATAGGAATATTTGGTTCTCCTTAACCGCAAGTGTAATACTGTTATTAGTCATTTACACAAACAAGGGCGAGACGGCAATTTGAGAATAAGGTGTCTCTGTTTTTAGCAGATAAACACAGCGAACAGAACGAACGATGATTATGTAAATAAACGGTTATCTAAATATATATTATGTGGCCTATTTCGAATTACTGCCTGAAAAGTACCATTAAAGCATTCAACATGGAATTTTTCTAAAATTTGAGTATTGGAGTTACAGCTTCCATAATGAATGACAGTTTTTCTTTGTGCCCTCGTGTACATATCTAAACACGCCTTTGATATTAGCATGTCATTTGCAAGGATGTTGATGAGTCATGATGAGGAAAAACTACACTATTTCACTTCTAAAGCCAAAAGCTAACCTACCTACATGCATACCATCAATCATCATTTATTAACGAATTCCCAACAAAACTTAACGTAGTGACAATGCCTACGGCTGTAGGTATTTGCGATTATTATTGCTATAGTAGGTCAAATGGTATACTTAAGCATACTGCATTACGACTTCATATCAAAGAATTTATTAATTCTTCTCTTCTCATAATTCTTTATTTGATATTTTAAAAAGCACATGATGACGAAATCTTACTAAAGCATGTTTTGCCAATTTCAATTTTTTTAATGTTATTCATGAACTTGGTTTTCGTGTTTCTTTGAGCTATGTTGTTGAATAGTAATTTGAGTAACAATTTAACAAAACCAAGGTTGCAAGGCATCACCCCAAACAAAATTTGTTTAATTAAATACATTACATTGAACAAGCAAAAAAAATATTCGTGCTATAACCGATTAAATAGGGAAAGACATTATATTCTTGAAAAGAGCAAAAGATTTCGCCCGTGACTCTAACCCTTATTCCTCAGTTGTCTTATTATTTTAGGCTTTAGCGTATTCAAAATTAGTTTGGTTATTGTCTAACGTAACGGTCTAAGTTTCATTCATTTCAGCCTGAAGACTACAAAAAGACTGTAAAACAGTTCAAAGGAACAAGTTTACGATTTTATTTTGAATCAATTGTACACAGTGAATTTAAGTAGACGCGTTATTTTGTTACGAATATTCCTACGAGAATTTTATCATTCGAAAAATGCATTTAAGATCTACATTTGTCCCTTGCACGTTAAGTTCAATTCTTAAAAACACGAACAATACGAAAATACATAATATTGCCTTACAGTTTAGAGCTGGGCTCGGAACTACTTTTTTCGAAGCGCATCGAATCGATAATTTTCATAATCGAATATATTTTTCAAGCATTAATATTTGAAGGTTAGCGAATGGTGTGGATTTTTGTTTTCTGTAATTCAAGTGATACCGAGATGCGCAGAAAATATCAAATCGAATCGATACTAGTCCAAAATCTTCATATCGATATCGAATCGATCCCACTCTTAATCGCGTTTTCTAGGTCTCTTTTCTATTTCTTGGGAGCATGCAATCCGCTCTTTGCTAGGTAGCTTCAAGCAAATTAAGTATATGTAATTAATTTTTATCTATTCAAGGTGTTCTCCACCACGTGGTCTACCCTAGCTAGGTATAGGAGGTTTAATATACTTTGAAACAACGTTATTGACTTTAATACTTATAAGGATCATTAAACAGGAAGGATATACTGCTATTACTAGTTATAACAAGGTTAGGTATGGTACAGATATAGACAACACAAGGAAAATTTAACTCAACACCACTGGGAATCGAACCTATGTTCTCTCCCCCCAAGTCTCGTGTACACTTGACTGAAGCCACTGTGGTGCGGTGAATGGAGCCCTTCTATTTCCTCCATTCATCGCTCAAACTGTCTATTTGTCTCGCAGTGCCCTGGTCTAAGCTTCAGCTTCTCATCCCCTTTAGTCAAATTAAACCCTATACCTACTGGGATGGGGCATGTACGGCTCCCGTAAGTTCTCATAGCGGCCTGTAGTTCATTTTAAGAGTTCGTCTATTAGCGTCTAGCGTTCGTCTGCCTAGTCTTGTGCTACATTATTTCATGTACAGGTTCGAAAGGGCAACGGCAATCTAGGGTCTAGCTAGTGCGGGTAATCCCTTGCATCCACTAACTAGCCCAACTAACTATACAAGACTGGCCTGAGCTATCGACTATTTGTTCTTGCTTGGCTATGTGAGAGCTATCTAGGGCCGGAGTAGAGGGTGTACGTTGAAGCACATCTTACTCACTTTTGTACCCCGCATCTTGTGAAAAGACCCTCCTTATCTATTCAAGGTGTTCTCCACCACGTGGTCTACCCTAGCTAGGTATAGGAGGTTTAATATACTTTGAAACAACGTTATTGACTTTAATACTTATAAGGATCATTAAACAGGAAGGATATACTGCTATTACTAGTTATAACAAGGTTAGGTATGGTACAGATATAGACAACACAAGGAAAATTTAACTCAACACCACTGGGAATCGAACCTATGTTCTCTCCCCCCAAGTCTCGTGTACACTTGACTGAAGCCACTGTGGTGCGGTGAATGGAGCCCTTCTATTTCCTCCATTCATCGCTCAAACTGTCTATTTGTCTCGCAGTGCCCTGGTCTAAGCTTCAGCTTCTCAATTTGTCTCTGGACTAATTATGAGGATTACTGTGAGCATTAAATTGTTTGACTACCGAAGCGTTGTTAAAAAGGTTTTGCATAGTTAGTCTTAATGCAGAGTAGGGAGAGCGAATTCGCCGATAAGGCCAAGTTTCCAGGAAATCCCTTCCCTTCTTCCCTATAAACTTAATGTTTGTACCATTTACCTGTACTACTCTACTGGAGTAATTACAAGTAAATGTAATTATTCTCAATTGTGACTTGGATTCTAAGGGTGAAGGACTTGACCTGTCTCCGTGTAACGAAACCAACTTCTTAAATAAAAAAATTGAGAAAATGCCTGGAAATAAATGTGTTTGATTTGAAAAAAATTATCGCGATTTAGTAATAGCTTTTGGGAGACATGTCCCATCCCATGTATGACTGACTTCTTTTCTAACCTAATTAATCTTCTATTTCTATGGTATAATCTGACAAACTGATTATTACTATCTGTGAACTTCGCTAGAGATACCTTATGCACATTTTAATTTGCTTTGCGGGCCAGTATATAATTAATTAATCCTTCCGCTTGTCTATTCTAGGTATAGTATCAAAGTGTGTAATGGATTAGCTTTGCTGGGTTGTCTATACGTATTAAGTGGACGAAGTACACTTTATACTTTTGCTTTGTCTGCCTATCTAAAGACTATCTGTCTGTCTATCTGTCTGCCTGTGTGTTTGTCTGTCTGACTGTGTGTCTGTGTCTGTCTGCTCGTATGTCTATGTATTTTCTGTCTGACTGTGTGTCTGTGTCTGTCTGCTCGTATGTCTATGTATTTTCTGTCTGCCTGTGTGTCTGTGTGTCTGTCTGCTCGTATGTCTATCTATTTGTCTCAGGTGACAGATCAGTATGTGTCGCAGTAGGTATACCCGACAGTCAGGCCAAACCTGTGTACCTGACATCTGTGATAAAGTGGTTCAACCGATGATCTAACAATGGTCAACTGTTTTCCACATCGCTTTCCACACCGTTTTCCACTTTTACCACCCCGTTTACAATTGCCTTTTAGTTTTACCTTCGTTCACTTTACCACAACGTTTACCACGGTTTATTGATTATGACGTCATAGTAATGTGTCATGGTTTTATCGGCATATTATATTCACTTTTGGAGAAATGTATCATCCACGTATGCTTTTCTGAAAGTACAACTAGTACAACGTGAATGTGAATAATATAGACTGTTCTTCCTCAACTTTATTATTTTAAACAATTGGCGTGCAGGACGTTCTACGTGTATAAATAATACAAAGCATTTAAACCGTGCAGACCGTAACCGATGTTGTCCTTCAAACTATGTGTTTCCTGACACTTTGCAAACGAACTAAATACCACAAGTGGCAGAACTTTTATTGTGACATTGTGAGTGAAGCATAGTTTAGTGATATGATTTTGTTGCATATAAAGTTTATACTGTAATATCCATGCGATATACGAATGTCGGTAATATTATTTTACACGTACGACGTACATGTGAATACATTTATTGCCCTGAAATATTTTAAAAAAAAATATCATTCAGCTCGATCAATTCACAAGCTTGTATTAAGCTCCTCTTTGCTCCGCTTTCTTTGTGGAGAACAAAGTGAAAGAAATTTCACTTTTCATTAAATTATAGTTGTGTCCTCAATTTGGATTGAACCAACGGCATGTACAGTACATTACAAATCTCTGAGCAGTAAAGTTGATAGTCATTTTCATAAATTCAATAATTTCTGAAATTATTGAAATAGTTATGAAACCAAACTATTTCTTTATTTGTTTATTTTGCCTTTGCTTTGTCACATGTACATCTGCTGTGCCAAGATCCCCTTTGAAGGACAACAGCGATAGCACACGGTAATTCAAATCATACTTTTGACGTGTATTTGTGAAATTCCTCTCTTACTATGATTTCTGTTCTAATATATTCGCAGGACAGTAATTAGCAATGTGTCTCAACCGGTGAACAATCATTCAGAAATTTTTACAAATGACAATGGAAGCGGAAACCAAACCAACACACTGGACAATAACTACTGGGTAACTTGTTTTGTTGTTTGTTCAATATAATATTTGCATAACTGACACAATACGACTCATCTAAAATGGGTACATTAGAAAAGCAAGAGCTAATAATGTAAATTTCTCCATTATTTTCCGATGACCGGATTTGACATAAAATAGTTTTACAATTTCTTAGTTTTCTTGTGTAGTCACCCTAATTAAAAATCAATGCTAATGCTAATTAACAATGGAATGGAAGATAGAGTTGATTTTAAACTTTTATTATTCTGTTTAAAAATGGTTTTTTTCCAACTTAAGCATTTTAAGCCACAAATCATTGCAAGTTTCTTATTTGCCACCTACAGCATAAATCTTAACCCTATTCGTATTTTGCATAAAATATGGTTTTCCATTGTCAATATCAAAATTAAGTTTTTAAAATGTTGTCTTAGTAAATAATACTATCTGTAGGTCGTTTTCTTAAAGTTCTTGCCTTTACTCTAATATTACTCTTTGTCATGCGTTGTCCATGGTCGGAAATCGCTGTACATAGTTAATTTATATTTTAAAAATTATTGCTAAACTGGGAAATTATGTTATTAAATGTTCGATTATTGTATGCGTTTAATGAAATATGTTTAATTGTTTATTTCAAACGTTTCGTCATTGTATTTGACAACTGGAAAGAAAATCGCTCCGTACATTTACACAGGGACGAGTATCTTCTTCAGCGTATGGAGTTTTGTGGCAATGAAGAATGACAAGGAAAAAGCTATAAATTCCGAATGGAGAACATCTGAACTTCACCTTCACATTTTAGAACTACTGGGGGGTTGGATCGGCAGTTTGTTTGCTCAACAGATTTTCAGGCATAAAACAAAGAAAAAGTCATATCAGTCTGTTTTTTGGCTTATTGTTATCTTTCACGTCGGAATATGTATTTGGTTCGTTCAGTGGTACATTAATTCACCACTAGAAGCTTAACTAAATGATACGTTATTAAAATACCAACCAAATGCTTGGCACTAGAGCCGTGCAACCCGACCCGAACCCGTAACCCAACCCGAACCCGATCGGGTTTCGGGTCGGGTCGGGTCAAAATATTTAGATTATCAATCGGGTTGGGTCGGGTTGGGTTGCATTTGAAAAAGTTCGGGTTGGGTTGGGTTCAGTTTCATTTGGCTCGGGTTGAAATTAATCCTCTTATAAATACGTTAAATACGTAGTATCACACTCACACCGTAATAAAATATGTAATAATTGAAATGTATTCGTTTTCGATATGCATTTTCTAGATAAAAACCAAAAAAACTATCTTTTAATGGGAATTAAATACGATTCGTATTTATTTAAAGCTCAATAATTTGCAGTCCTTAAAAATCGGGTTGGATTTCTTTAAATAATTCGGGTTCGGGTTGGGTTGGGTTTATTGATATCGGGTTCGGGTCGGGTCGGGTTCGTAATTGGCCGCGTAAATCGGGTTACGGGTCGGGTTGGGTTAAAAATTTTTAGACCGGGTTGGGTTGGGTTTTGAAAATTGACCCTATTGCACGGCTCTACTTGGCACGCAATCACAGCCAGGTCGGCTAGTATGAGAATAAACTGAAAATCAATTTGATTAGAAACGTTTCCAAATTTCTTGGTTATTATAAACGTCACAGCATATCTCTAATCAAAAATATTATAGAAGGTACATGCATTCTTGGACAGATTATGGATAAGTATGTATATGGAAAGTAAACTGATATATTATGATGAGCAATGTATATGATTAAATTCACAGTCCAAATATCAAATAGTCATTTTCAAGTTTCGCAGCAATAGAAAGAATTCTATTTTTTATGTATTATAATTTCAAAATTGGAAAATGTTACAACATGAGGTCTCCTTTCAAAATGGGATTTCCTAATCATTGTTCAACTGTACTGGTAGACGGAAGAGATAATGAAAAACATTGGCAGCCATGGTTTTGCTTATTTTTATGTGTTTTAGCTCTTGAGTTATTTTATAGCGTTAAATGGAGCTAGGTATGCTTATCACATTTTGTGTCTATGCTTAAACTTGTGAATTATGCCTAGAATGAGATGTAATTTCAGTTTCGCAGCTAATAAAATTTAATAATCCTAATGATATAATGATATTGAATATTCTTGTATTATACTTGAGCTAAGTACTTGAATGTCGTTAAGCTTACAGGTAAATGAGTATTATTCGCAGAAATAGTTTTTCTGCAGACGAGGTAAAAACAGAAGGAGGCAAATAAGTGGTTTTATTGAAGAGCAGAAAATGCATTAAATGGACAGGGATTCTGTAATTCAGAATCATATCACGTATCATTGAATAATTCCCCAGCCTCCTTGGAAAGGAAGAATTGGTTTGACTTTGGGAATCGATGAAATGCAAATATCGAATTTAAATAAAAAAGATATTTGCTAGTACATATACCATGAATTTAAAATGACTATACACATATCATTGGCTAAATGTATTGAAGATCTAAAATGCAACTCACTACAAAAAATTAATATATTTAGTACCTATAATATTATATATAAATATCTTTTTGTGTTTTTTCCATATTTATCACTTTAATTAGCTATCTCACAGCGCGTCTCTTATATATTTCTCAAGAAGACACAATTCATTATTTTCGCGAGCTCCCTACAGTATTGATTATATGACGTCAAAACTTAAATATGAATATCATACATTTCAATCGGTGTGTATTTACAGTATTGTAAACTCAAACTACCGAATTCTCATTTATAAATCCTTCTGAAAGTACACGATGAAGTATATCGATTGGCTTACTCAAGTCAGGAAAATAATTTAGCGTGCTTGCATGTTGAGCTACGTGTGTTGTCCAACCTTATATTATTACACATAAGACATAACCTTTGAGTAAACTTTAAATTGCTGCATTTAACTATTAGCAAAGTTATTATGCATTAGGCAGCTCAATTCACAAGTTTGCATTACTCCTTTTACTTCAGGTTGCTCTTTGTTTGGATCCAGGTAGTAGAAATGTCAGTTTTTAATAACTCAATAGTGTAATAGCGTATTCGATTTAGAAAGAACCAATTTCCTATAAAAAGTAAAGAACCGAAAGTCAAAGTTGAAAACATTCAGATTCCTAAGAAATAAAACTTCTGATATTATTGAAATGGTTCTGAAAGTCACCTACATCTTCATTACTTTTCTTTTTCTTTATGAAGCTTATACTACTGCCGAAGAAGATTTACCCACTTCCACGGACAACAGCGATAGCAACAGGTAATTCGAATTCCGTCTTTGATATGTCGTCTTTCTAAGTACCGTCTTAATTTTTTATCTATGATAAATATGCCGTAATTTATATGGTATAGCAGAGCATTCACAGTCCACCGGATAACCAAACTAACCGTCCATCAGGTAATTTTTTATATGTAATTCACCCGAACAGTATTAAGTTTCGTCAAATACTTTATTTAAATGCACTAAAGTTCAGTTATGTACCATTATGACTCCTATTCTTCACTCCTACCGTTTGTTGGGCTTGCTTGGCTGGCTCCCCAACGGTTTTGACATAATGATTTACACAGTACCCCTTTTCCACTATACTTCGAGGACGATACTTCGTTACTCCAGTGTTACACTAGTTTATTATTAGTACATATTCATAAATCTTATAATTACTGACAAAATAATACGTTTCCGCAAAATTGTAAAAATATACAGCTACAATAATAGACAGCAATAAAAGTAGTAAAACCTTAGCATTATATTCCAATAATACTATAATGGAAACATTTAATTTCAATAGTTTTTCAATTTTGAAGTTTAATTTTTTTAGATAAATCAAAATGCCTCATTTTTTGCTATATACTTGCCAACTACGTTTTATTATGGTCAAGTTAGGGTTGAATTTTATACATATGAAGGCAGGTTTTTTTTCTAAAATTAATTTATTCATAACAGCGACTATGTAGCGTAATGAAAATGTGTTACATTCTTTGTTTCAAACGTCCTGCCTACTATTCTTGACAACCTGAAAAGGAAAACTTTTGGGGTATGTATTTCATCGTCATCAACATCATCAGCTTTTGGGCAATGAAGAACGACAAGCAAAAGTCTAAAAAGGGTGAATGGCGAACGCCTGAATTGCTACTTCATATTTTAGAATTTTTAGGGGGTTCTCTGGGCAGCTTATATGCTCAACAAAAATATGGGCACAAAACAAATGAAATAAAATATCAATTTTGGTTTTTGCTTATTTCTGCCATTCATTTTGGATCTTTCTTGACTCCTTGGTTCGAGCTTACAGCGCCGAGCTATCAGAGCTTATAAGTCGATCTCCGAAGATAGAAGCTTAATTAAATGCTGCATTACAATCAAATCAAAATGTTTCGGAAGAACAAGAACAATAGAGGTATAAATAAGTGTAAATGTTTTATTTTTAGCAACCCTCACTAATTCTCTTTGCATGCTTAAACATTTTCTTTAAAAGATCGAACTTTAAATCGATTTACTTTTGTAACTAAAAATGTGGAGTATTCCTGTATTTTATTTTTCTCATTGTGTTAATATTCATTTTTTCAAGCCAAACACCCACACACGTATTTAATACGTATTTCATTTATTTTATTTCGTTGACTATTTTTGTAAACAGAAGATTTTCATGTCTGCCATGTCTTACCTATTATTGTACTAATCAAAATAATATTAAAAAGGAAACTTTCAGGCCATTGGGCAGTAAGGACAAATCAGAAAATATTTTATGTACTAACTAACCAATTAGAGCACATTATTAACAATGAAAATGTAATCTGTATTTAATTGATGACAATTCATTCTGATTGCATAAATCTAATAATATTATTACATCTGGAAAATGTGTTTTCAAATTACTGAAAAATTTTACGAATGCTAAGGCTAAGTTACATTGGTTAAGATATTACAGAACATTTACTTGGCAAATGAAATATATATCGGTTTACAAATAGCGAAGTTAATCTGAAGTTCATGAGATGATAATATTCTGAGCGTTGTAAAGGCTAATACCGTTGGAAGAAGATTAATTATTGTGCTGCGTTTTCATGTGAGTTCGTAAACTGCTTCTTTGAGTAAATCCCTTATTACATACTGTGCACATATGACGAGGGCGTTCTCTATTATGAATTATTTGATGTTTCGCCATAGTTGTTTTTAATCGGAAAGATTTGGAACAAAATTTGCAAATATAAGGCTTATGCTCATTGTGTACAGTTTCATGGTTTTTTAACGAAAGTCGGTTATTAAACTTTCTATCGCAAAATGAGCAAGCAAATGGTAGTGGATCTTTGGTGTGAATCAGCATATGGGTTTTTAAAAGTTGAGAATACAAAAAACTCTCTCCACAAGTGGAACAGCAATAGGGTTTCTCCCCGGTGTGAATTCTTTCATGTCTTTGCATATCAAATTTCAAAGTAAATTTCCTATCACAAAATTTGCACGAAAAAGGTTTTATTCCTAAGCAAAAGTTTCTGTGGGATTTCAGGTTAAGAGAATTATAAAAGCTTTTCCCACAGTCGTCACACGGAAACGGTCTCTCTGCACCCTCCTCATCTCTTTTGTGCAGCTTCATATGCTGCGCTAAACTACGATTAGAGGCGAGACATTTTCCACAAATAGTACACAAGGTTTGTCTTCCCTCTCTATGCATTGTCTCATGTCGTTTACAATACCTTTTACTTCGGAATGGCTTTCCACACGTGGAACAAGAAAACGGAAACTCTTCTGTGTGCACTTTTACATGTTCATCTAATATGTGTGACTCCTTAAATTTCTTTTTACAATAGGTGCACATAAAAGGTCTTCTGTCATGTAACTCCATATGTTTTTGTAATTCGGTAGTTAAGTAAAACTTTTCCCCGCAAGTTCTACATGGTTCCTCTATATGGTCGTCTATGTGTATTTTTTGAGCCGCAGGTGAAGCAAATTTTTTATCGCAAATTGTACACTTATGCAGAAGTTCCACTTCGCAGTTGTGATTTTTAAGGCCACTCCTGTCATCAAATTCTAATTTGCAATGTCTACATGTTGTAGACTTTTTCTTATCCAAATGTGACTTCTCAGTAGAACTTTTTTCTCCATGCATCGTTGACATGTGTAGAGACAGATATTCCTGAGTGGCATAAAGATGACTGCATAATGAACATTTAATTGCCTGAACTTCACGAAAGCTTTTCCATGACTCGGTTTTGTTTGACGATGATTCTATTGATCTATCTTTTGGTTTGACGTTCCCAGGCAATTTTGTTTGAACTGGCTCAGACAAACTTGCCAATTCTAAAATGCAAAAAATAAGTTAAAAAATTAAAAAAAAAACAAATACAAATCGAAGCATATTACCTTCATCACTTTTTAAAACTACTAACGATGCGAATGGAACACCCAATTACAAAACGAATAAAAATTTTTGTCTGGGATGAAGTGGAGCATAAAATAATGGCAGATAAATTTTATAGTAAGGCGACCACCTAACGGGCAAGAGAAGTATAACATTTTTACTAATATAGGTTATGTTTTCTCCAAACGTGACCTAACCTAGTAAAATGTTATACTTTTAACACCCGCTACGTATTCGCTCTAAAAATACAAAATTACCATGGCTTAGCATAATTTAACTCTTAGGACCGAAAGGACATATGGAAAAAGTCAAGAAATACTAAAGTACTGCACTTTTTTGTAATACTTATATTCAATTTTACCTTTAGTTTGAAATGGTACACTTTTAGTAAAGGAATTTTCATGTTGTTTCATTGATTTGTTTTGTAAATTATTTGGTTGTGGATTTTCTTTGTGTAAATCACCGCTTATATCACGTTCCTCGAGTTGCAAGTTGGAATCTTTATCATTAGTGGCACCAGTAGTGGCATCAGTAGTGGCATCAGTAGTGGCATCAGGAGTGGCATCAGTAGTAGAAATCTCTAAGAATTCACTAACGTTAATCAAGTCTTCGCAATCGGCAGTGGTCTCCATAACAGTATTAGTACCTTCATCGGAGAGAGAATCGTCTTCTGATACATATTCCAGTTTCTCAACAATTTGTTCTCGTTTCAGATTAAATGAAGTCCACAAAGGTGAATGTTCTTTACCAAATGTTTTAAAAATAGTGAAAGCTATGTACAATTTTTTGAAATCGGGGAAACAATGGGAGCAAATAATAATATTCTCTTTGGTAAAACTTTCTTTCATGTATTGCAAATCATTATTAAATGATTCCTTTAATTCTTCTATGGACACCCCAAAAATCAAATCGATTGCATCGGCAATTAGGATGTCCTGGTGAATTTGGCTCACGTAGTCAATTAGTTGAAACGACCGTATTTCTATTCTTTTGGAAGTTCCTTTTTCAAATTTAAAACAGCAGTTTACACACATCGGAGATGATTTTCGGGAACCCGTTCCTAATTTGATTTTATTTTCTGCCATCCTCAAACGTTGGAGCTTTCTAAAAAATGAACAAACTTTAGAAAACTGAAAACATTTGTAGTGAATATACGATATGCAGAAAATACCATAACCTCATCATAAGACGCTTATATTTACGACTACAAAACACGGCCTTCTGGCAATTTTACAAATACAGTTAGCTAAACTGTATGATTTTTGGTATAGTATTAAGTATTATAATAAATTGATAAGGAAATAGTGGATATTGACAGCTTACACTGGTGACTCACCTGCCAGCAGCAGGATCTTTTACTCAACTTATTTCATTTCGTTGATATTGTTGATAATATCCTTAAATTCAGCTGCTTCGTCTTCGTAATTTAATGCCAATAAATAAGTCTATTCTCAATATATTATTCCAGCAGGACGAATTCAGTGGTTTTCAATTTCATTTTCTCAAGGAATGAAAACTGTAAAAGAGAAATACATAATATTCGAACGGAGTGAAATATCGCGCTACTGTGAGGAAATCTCAAGTAGTTTTGTATTAAACTTGGTAGACTTGTTTCACTCGTCTCAATAGGTGTTCATGTAGGATTTTTAGGCCTTCCGTTTAAACCTTAAAATCTCAAGGCAACTAAAAATACCTGCTTTAAAAGGTCCAACAGCATAATGCTAGACGTTTTATAGCAAATAAATAGAAAATAAGTCATTAAATGAACTATTTTATTTAATATGCTTATTAGCAAATATTATGTCCAAAATACCATTTTCAGTTCAAACAAAACAAGTATCCCCTCAAAATACCAAAATAAAATACATATGCTTAAAGCAGTCATTTTTTTCCATTGCGTTATAAAAAAAAGTGAAAAAAATTGTAAAAAAAATACAAAAAACAAACCTAGCCTTGACAATGATCTAGTGGGGCACTAGGAAAATGTCATATTTACCAATGTACCGTACAGCTTTGCTTGACTTCGTTCACCCGCGAAAGAGATAAGATTGTAAGTTTTGATCTTTTAGGAAGAACAATAAATAATGAAGGTCATCTGCAATTAATGACAAATAGACTGCTAATTGGAAATTAAGCATTAAATTAAAGTCAACAGGTTGATTACATTTTTGGTATTTTTCATAAACAGTTTACATCATATATAAGCCAATACTTTTAATTTTTCTGCTATTGCAAGAGTAATGAAATTAATAATAGTGAAATACTTTTGTTTTGTAGATAACATGCAATGACAACAAATTAATTGCTATTTATCCATTCATTATGGCGATGTACTCTGAAGAAAACTGCTTATTTTGCAACACCCTTTACAAAAGTAGTTCAAATACGGGGGGCGAATCAGCAAGAGTTGCCGAAACGCGGACCAAAATTTTTAACACCTGTTCTAAATATTTGGATGTCGATTTAAGCAAAATTGAAGACAGGTTAAACTGGAATTTTAGCGTCGAAAATGTTCCATTTTGCGAGATTTGTTTTACGACAGCTACAAAGCTTCAATTTCTCCACGAGCAAATCGAAGCCCTCACACGCGAAGTTTCAAAAATTGCAAACAATCTGAAATCAGCACTTACTACTAGTAGGGAAAATTTTGAAAATAGTGAAGAATACACAATAAATTGGAAAACAATATCTTCATTCGATAAAGTCATCAATTACCGCCATGTAGCACTGTTTGGTAAACTAATTTTTGATTTAGTTTGAGCAAATTATTAACCTTTGAAATCAAAACATTTTCTATTTTCCGTTCAGCTATTTCAACATCGTAATTATAATTTTTTTCTTATGATCACAGGAAAGTCTAAGTTCAAATATAGCAACCCACTGTCAGCTGAAGCAAATATTGATGATCGGTTCGAAGTTAATAGTAATTTGTCGGAAGACGCAGATGTCAATGAATTTGAAATTAAATGCGAGACTTTTCCATATGAATGTGTTGACCCACTCGAAAGTGACGATTTGGAAGGTACTGAAACAGATTTTGCCGAAGGAACAAGGGACCAAGGCCATGAGGTGTCCGGAGGTAAAAATAGCGAAGAAAATAATACTGACAAAGGTTTAACAGCAGCTGCTCAGTTTATTAGTGATGTAAAAAGCAGAAAGCTAATGATAAAACTTCAACGTATGTTGTTTTATTTGCCTTTCCATGATTACATACTAAACTTTAAGCAACATGGATTATAATCCAGTTTGTATTTAACATTGTCAACACGAAATCGGTTTTCTCTTTTATTACATGTGACTTTCAATGTACCAGGTGTCCCTAGGGACAAAAGTGGAGAAAAATCTAACACCGCTGATAGTTGGCCATTAGGGAATGAGAATACAGAAACTGATTCCTATAATCAAACATTCAAGAGGTGAGTGGACATAAACGCCAATTCATTTGTAAATATTAAAATGGGATCTAACGATGGGAATCTAATATTTATTTTGTTTGCTTCAGACCAATGATACTAACTAAGCTTACTACAGATGGTCAAAGGACATGCGGTGGTATTCTGCTAAAGCGTTTACCTGACGGACAACAGCAATGCGGGAAGTGCAGCAAAATATACATGACTGCTACAAAATTAGCTCGCCATATCAAAGTCCATCATTTAGGAATCAAAGAGAAAGGGGGATATCGACCTAAAGGAGGGGAAAGTGTCGTCTGTAAAGTAATTAAATGCCCAGATGGAAAAATAATGTACGGCGGGGTTGAAATTGCTAAACTTAAATTTGGTGTATTTGGGTGCACGGTATGTGACAAATCCTGTCCTTCTATGGATGCCGTAAAGCGTCACATAAGATGGTACCATCTCTGCGATGAGGCAACTAAACTATATCGAAAGCGAAGAGAGGCTTATAGCATTAAAAGAAGAGTAGCTTTGGGGAAACCTGTTCCCAAAGAATTACTTAAGACAGCTGAAGAAACGCTTAAAAGCAGAGAAATCGTAAAAGCTCTTCTTTTGAAAGATCGTGAAGCTGGAACTAAGATTTCCAGTCCAGACAATGTCGACATTGCACGTGATAACCAAATTACCAAATTACCAAATGAAGATCGCCCTTATTTTGATAATACATCTCAAGACCCAGATTTTAGGTTTGTAAAAGTTTCAGTGTCTTATGATTTAATGCAAAACCATAATTTTCTAATTTGGGTAAGGTAGGTAGAAAATAAGGGAAATAAGAATAAATATACTTTCAAAGCAAAGATACTTTAATGTTCATATTTGGAATTCATTGTTCATTTGTCAGTTTGTTATCAGTACTTTAAAATTGAAAGGGTTTTTCGAAAATTCTGACTTTGAATCTTGTTATTTAATTTCTTGTGCTTGATTTGCTATGTATTTTGTATTGTAGCCCAGAACCGTGCCAGTACCCGGATTCTCACGACTCTGAAAATACAAATTCCGAAAACGAATGTGACACTGCTAATGGTAAAAGAGAAATATCACAAAACGCTACTGTATTGACAACTCGAAGAAAGTCCAAAATACTTTACCAAACTAATGAACGATTTTTCCTGGGTGGAGTAGAACTGATTTTTAATAAAAAGAAAACACAATGGAGTTGTGGACATGAAAACTGCTCAGAAATATTTAGTGAGAAGTATACTTTGGAAGGGCATATAAAGGAAGTGCACTTAAAAATGAAGACTGAAATAATAAAACCCGTGGTGTCCTTGAAAGATTGTAGGATTATTGTAAGGAAGGACAGTGAAAAGACTTATGCTGGAGTGGATGTTGTTGAAACAAGTAATGGAATGTATGCTTGTAGCTTATGTGGAAAATCTTTTTACCAAATGGAAGATTTCCAACTCCATGTCCGTGTCTTTCATGTCGATAAGAAAGAAATTCACAGCGAAAAACGTAAAAGGACAAGAGTTAAGGAAGAAAAACCTATTTATAAGCGAAATGCATTGCAATTCAAAGGAATTCTTTCAAAGAAAGTTGAAAATGGTTGTTATCAATGCGGATTCGAGCGCTACGGGAAAAAATGTGAAAAAGTGTGTCCTACTAGTTTTTCTTTAATAAATCACATTAAAACAAATCATTCCAGGCTCATGACGAAACAAAGCACAGTTCTTCAAATACTGACAACACCGGAAGGGAAAAAAAGTCTTGCAGGTGTGGCAATAAATGAACTGGGTTCAAATGAAGTTCAATGTGACGCTTGCAAAAAGACGTGGAAATACAAGCCTGGAAATAAACGGTACTTAGATAGTGTCACAACTCATATCAGGGAGTTTCACCTTGGAGAACGGGCAACCAAATTGTACCGTGATCGGAGATGGGCTTCCAATATTAAAAAAATGATTCGTATGGGTAGGGTGGTTCGCCAAAAGGATGCATTAAGAGCACAAGCAATTTGTAGTAACAAGGTACCTATTACGACTCAAGTATTACTGAATGTGGATGCTAATGGAGTACCCCTAGAATATGCAAATGAAGGATTAGAGAAAACAGAATTACCAAATAGTGACAAAAACTCAAATGAATTCGGGTTCGTAGTTATTATCTTTTTCTTTGCTTTTATTACTTTTCTTATAGGTATATCCATTTCAATAGAATTGATTTTAAGTAGTGATTGCTATGAAATCAGGTTTTGTAAATTGATTTTGATTTCATTTTGAAATTTGCCACTATAATATCTATTTTATTGATGTAGTGATATTGAAGGTGGAGAAAGCGTTGCAAATGAAGGAGAAGAAACCAGAAAATCATCTAAGTATGAAGTAATGGTCAAGAGAACTAAAGACGGAAGAAGATTTATTGGTGACATTGAGATGATCGAACAGGCAAATGGACAGCTTCAATGTGGAAAGTGCAAGGAAGAGTTCCGACTTTTGACATTTATAAGTAGGCATATAAAAATTGAACACTTTGGTTTGAAGGAGAAACTTCTTTATATTCCAAAAGATGACGGAGAAGTATGCAAGATCATTACACACACAGATGGGACAAAAAGTTATGCTGCCATTGATATTGTTGACACTCTGGATGGGAACTTAGCATGTGGTTTGTGTTTAAGAATTCTTAAAGATATAGAACAGCTACGTCGCCACGTTAGATACAATCATCCTGAAAAAGTTAAGGCTTTTCTATCTAACAAGGCAAACCTTGAAACATCTTCCGATAGATCGGACATCAGTCAAACATATTTTACTGCAGACGGTCTTTTTTTCAAAGGAATCTTCTGTCGAAAATTGGAGAGCGGTAAATACAGTTGCCAACATCAACGGAAAGGACAGCCCCCTTGCAAAAGAAAATTTAAATCGACTTTCTCTGTAGTTATTCATATCAGAAGAGATCATTTTCAAGAGGAACCAATCAAGTTTAATAAACGATACATAAGAAAAGAACCTCGAGTCAATCAGTGCAACAGAACGATAGTTACTGATGACGGTCGGAAAATATATGGAGGAGTTGAAATAATCACGTTGGAGGACGGGAATCTACAATGTGGGGAGTGTAAAAAACAATTTCCACCTACGCGAGTTGCAAGAAACAACTTAGTGGGACATATTGCTCGGTGCCATTCAAGTAAGTGTAAACTTCAAAGAAAAATAAAAACACTTAGCAAGTAATTTGCAAAGCAGTAAAATAAATTCGAATTCAATTTTGCCAAACTGAGGCAATTGTGTTTACTAATGTGTTCTGTATTCAAAAATATAACTCCCAATTTATTTGTTGTTTCTGCTTTTTTCGCGTATTGACTATTTAAAATTGCAAACATGATTTGTAATTTAAATGTGCATTCTCGAGTCATAACCTAGATTGAAAGTACGTTTGTGTATCTTTTCTTATGCTTTCAGAGAAAGAAGGTGGTCTGCATGCTTGCAAGTATTGTGGAAAAATCTGTGGTCATAAACACTATTTGGAAGCGCACGAATTGACTCACAATAATGGTTAGAAAAATGTTCAGCTTAAAATGTTATGAATTATAGATAAAAAATTTCTGCTAATTTATCTTTAAACTGGAAACTCAACAAAAGCACATACTTTAATTTATGAAGGCATTGCTTTGAAGTAATTGATAAGACATTTTAATGCTCTTTTAATGTATAATAATGATTTTGTACTATCATTTTGTATTACAGAGAAGAAATTCGTTTGCGAACAATGTGGTCTTGCTTATAAACAACCAGCAAGTCTTAGACATCACATACGGCAAGTTCATAAAGGCATTAAACGACACACGTGTGACGTCTGTGGAAAGCAATATTATCACACCAGAGACTTCATTCAGCACCAAAGAAGGCACACAGGAGAGAAACCTTTTCAGTGCACCATTTGCGGAAAAACGTTCGTTTCTCCTTACGAAATGAAAGACCACGAAAAAGGGCATAGCACTAGTAGCAATAAAGGTGGAATTAAACCAAAACCATCATTTAAAAAGAATATCAAACATTCGTTAAGAAAATCTAAGAGAAGAAACAGTAGTAATTGCTTAGTTGATTGCCATTACTGTGACGAATCCTTTGCCACACAGTCTGCTGCTAAAAAGCACATGGCAGAAGAACATTCGGGATCAGAAAGTGAAGATAGTAACAGCAAAATTCCGAAAACCTCATCAGACGAAACTTATGTACCTAATTCAACAACAGCGTCAATTTCTAACACATCTCCTGTAAAAGATTACAATAGTTCAATGCCAATTTTAGAAAATATGAGTCAACAGTCTGCTAGTAACTCTGATTATTCGGGAAATTCTTTCCATGATAACAGATTAGCTTACGCTCCAATATCAGCTCCTCCAAAATTAATTCCTGCTTATGAATTGGTACCGCCGACATTCCCATTTCCGTCTTTTCAATATCACTAAAAATTAATTCAGTATCTATCAAATGATATTGTGTGCACAAAGCGTTCTCTATCTGTTATACTTTGTTATAGATTTATTCAGTCATTCAAGAAGTAATTGTATATGTATCGTATACTGTCATATTGCAAAAATGTATTGACAATTAATGCGCAGTCGGTAGCCCTTTAAATGTGGTAGTTGCAATTGTACATATTTTATTCAACAAAATTCATTTACAGTTTTATTTAGCTTTTAGTTACATGAATCAACTATTATATAAATTGGTTCTTAGTATCCGAATTGTAATCTGCATGAATTTAAATGTGTATTTAAGGTAATAGTTAATTGCATGTAGCGTACAGTAATATTTTCTACTTATAACAAATAGTTAGGGTCATTCTGAAAATTGAAAGGGTGTACCAAACTTTATACAAACCTGTGTAGCAATTCAACCAACGTGAAATAAACTGAAATCTGGTAATCACAGATAAAACTTTTTCACATTTCTTTTGATTTTGAATCTTTAATATTGCACAGTGAAGTTTAAACTAATTAATTTCACATTTTTGAAAGGAAACCTACATGTATTCCCTGTAGGACCCACATAAAGTTTTAACAAAAAATTTTAAAGCTGAGTTATGACCACACTAACGCACTAACAGACAGATAGACATAGCGTTTACACAGATTTTCCTCATCGCACTATAAGTGATAAACGTAGAGCAATGTCACTGCGTCATAAAACATTCTGTTATTGAATCCAAGGTTGAGTCGTTCCTATTCGTAAGCCATCATTAATTTGACTGTTCCTTTGCTGACAGAAAATATGTATCTAATGGTGCTTTTCCTGTGAACGACGAAAATGTCAGCAATTTTAACGCGCACAGGTTGCCAAGATTTGCAAAACATTTTCATGTATTTAGAATCATAAGATTCCCAAGAGCGAATACACCTTTTGGATACTTTTGTAATAGAATACGACTGGTGAAGGAAGCAAAGCCATGAACCCAGCAAAGCTATCATTATTACAGCGAAGACGTAGATTTCAATAAATCCTTGATTTGATTCACTATGCAAGATGAAAATTGTAACTATAATTGATCTTGTGACAATGGACTGAAGCGGCATAAGCCAATATCGTACCAGATTTTGAAACATATTTGCCAGTATGTGAACGGAGCGTGATGCATGAATTACTGATTGAATCCGCCAAAAGTTTTCCTTAAAAGTCTTCTTTCCGCACATTTTTGCCATGTTCCTGTAAGACATAAAATCCATTTTCAAGTCGGAATTTGCATAAATGTAAATTTTAATTCTACATCTTTTGAAACCTTGTAAATGAGCATTAAATATTGTTTAACCCAACATAGCTATGGCATGGTTTGTAACAACATATTTGGAATTGGCTTAAAAATAATGATCAGTTAGTTGAAAAACTGGATGCAAAATAATATTTGTACTTACATCATTTCTTGAAATATTCCGATGTATATTACAGCATGTGTGACCGCTGTAATGAAAATGAGATAAAAAGTGCATAATACCATTGCTAAGTAAGCACTTGCAGCCATCCCATTTATGCAGAGGAATATCCAATAGCGATTATGCTTAGGAAGCAATGTCGCTAGAAATATCACACAATCTTTTTTCTGTAGGAAAACCACGAAGGTCACGATGAGAGTAGCTGAATAATTGAAGAAAATGGTCTTTCGGAAAAAGTTATCCCATTTTTTGGATTTTAATTGTGAAGTCTCCAGTTTACTATAGTGGTGGTCTGTGATGAAACAAAAAGTAAATAAAAATAATTTTTTTCACTCCGAATTCCTTCTCTTTACATTATTCATTTTTTAATCATTTTGCCTTCCACAATCTATTTTTCCGAATAACAGGTTTCAAACAATAAATAATGTACATGTAATCGTTAACTTAACAATAATATGAAATGTTATTAACTGTTATATATTAATTTAAAATTACCTGAATTAATGTTTCTTAAATATAACGTGGAGCTATTTAGTAATTGAATTACTTCCGGAAACTTGAAAAAGAGCAAAGAATAGAGAAATGTGGCAAGAATGACTATAAATAAGATAGGAAGTGTAAAAGTAAGAGATTTGGCAGATCGCTCAGAATGCAAAACAAGAATGACTTGGCAAATAGCGAAGAAGGTGTACAGAATTTGTATGGCATAGAAGGCAGAGAAACGAAGATTGCTGAAGCGTGAAGTACGCGTTGCTAGTAAATTGTTTTGGTAATTCCACCGGTTAGGTATACTTCCTGCTAAATTTCCAATTTTAACTATGAGAATTAGGTTCCTGTAGTATATTTCAGATAGCATTGAAACTTAATGAAGAATTATCTCCGGAATTAATCTCCGGAATTAATCTCCGGAATTATTTGTGAGCACAGATATAAAGTCTTATTTTCTTGCAGACAGTCAAGTACCAAGTGAAAAATTAATATTTCTCCAGGTTAGCAAAGGTCGGAAACACAGTGACAGCTTTTCACTGTGGTAGAAATGGGCAATAAAAGTGCACTGGAATTTCAGAAGGTCAGCCCACAATACCGAAGTCCAATACCAAAACGCCCTGTTATTTAATTTATATATTTCCTTAATTTACAGCTACACCGTTAAAATTATGGGTTCAAGAGAAAATAGAGCATCTAATAAAACAGTAGCAAAAAGGATATAATACTACGTAATAATACTACATATTATACGTTAGCGGAAGCAAAACAAAGAAACAATATATTAAAAACATCTTGATACCAATCATAAGTAAAAAGTATCTTATTCAATTTTTGAGGCTTTATATTTTTTATTCGGAGGTCAAAGGTCAGAAATTGTCCGCTTTTAAAAATGCGTCTACATTTACTCCCAATAAGAAACACTGAAAACTTCAACAAAAAAGACTGTTATAATTCTACCGTCTTTGAATAAATACATATTGCATTGCTCGTAACCTTAGGCAGAAGAAATTATACGTAGGTTGTCTGACGGTTTCCAGCCATTAAATATTTTTTATAATGAGTGTTCGGAATTCTAAGCAAGGGTGTCGACCAACCCAGGCTTTTTGGGCTTTTGAGTAAAAACCCGGCCCACTTTTTCATCAGAAACCTGGGGTGGGTGCTTTTGCTAGGTGGGAATGTGAAATAAACCCTAATTTTCATAACAAATTACAGTGTATCCTGCAAAATATGAACATATTTGACAATAATGGTTAAAAACTATCATTCTTCATCATATTGTGACTCAAAAAGAGAAATGTTAAGCAACATTATTTTGGTAGACGAAAAAACCCAAAACTAATGGGTCGAGTGCACATAGTGCTGTACTGGCCTTCTAGCCGGCTTGTCTTGCAAATAAAGCAGTCGTTTTAGTTCTCCATGGTTTTTCTCATTTATTGAAGATATTTGGTCGCAAAATATTTCCACGCTGCCCAGAGGCGCCAGTCTGAAATTTGGACACGAATCACAGATTAAGATTTGACTCGATGAAATCATTGCACATTTACTACATTTACAAAGTACCCAAAACAGGAAAATAATTTCTTGGAAACAATCTAACAAAAAGTCACATACATTTAACTTAAGGTGTTAATAAGATAAATGAACTTTGACTTTGTCCTACTTTAACAGTTTTCAATCCTGCGGCTCCTGACTTAAGTATTCGTTTTCATTTTCGTTTCAGTTTTCTTTCACTTTCACTTTTCAGTGCACATTCACCATTTCATTTTTATTGCTTTTATTTTCTTACGGTATATGAACAGTTATTTCGTTTTGTTTTTCTTTGACAGTTCAATTCTGGGCAAACCTTGCATTGTTGAATTGTGCTATTCACGTTCATATCTCGTTATTCAAATAATTAGGTCAAGAACAATGACAATTATAGCCAAATCGGAAAGCGACTGTTCTATATATTAAATACTATGATTTGGGATTAGAAAATTAGACTACTAAAATTTTACTATTTTTTATTTCTTTTTGTTATTGTAGTTTATGTTTATCTAGCTTTCTTTTATTTAGAATTTTCGATAGTAACATGCCCGAATAAAGTTTTTGTATTGGAAATAGGCCTAATGACGCAATTTTTCACACACTTGTATTTATGCAAATCATTTTGATATCTTTTGTGTTACAGGTATTTATTTTTGCAATTGGCATAGGCATTGCGTGCAATATCCACGATGACTGCCTACGAAGTTTTTAGTAACAAAACTAACAATAAGAAAAGGAAAATAGAGAAGGAAGATGATTGGAGGACATCAGCTTGCTCTTTTCAAGAACTTTTTAAAAACATGTACTTAAGAAAAGTTTGGACTGATGTCACCTTAAAAGTGGGATCTGGAGATACACAAATAGAAATGGATTGCCACTCAATTGTTTTAAAAGCGCAGTCACCAGTGTTCGAAACTAAGTTGACTCAAAGGTGGATAACAGATGAGGATAATGGGGATGACAGAATTCTCAGTCTACCAGAAGATAATCCTCAGTTTTTTCCTGTCTTTGTAAAGGTACAAACTTTCTAGAACAATTTTTCAATAAAAGGGAAAAGTAAGATGAAATGAAAATGGCAACTCAGATTCAAGGGACTGTAAAAAGTATGGTAACTAAAGTTTTTTTAAAGAATTTATGTTGTAAAATACTTTTTTGCTTTGACAGTGCTTATACTCTAATTGGAATGACCTGGTTGTAATTCCTCCTTCTCCGGAAATTGTTGTTGGCGTTCTTGCTCTGGCTCACAAATATTCTGCACAACATGTGATACATCTTTCTGAAAAATGGGTTGAGGAGCTATTTCTGAAGAATAAACCTGAACTCACCGTTCAACTATTTAAATTTTTGAAGGATCTACCCGTTTACGACTGGAATAGCAGACTCAGAAGTACTTTCCGAATGGTCGAAAATTGTATTTTAGGGTATGTATGTCACCGTCCCTGAGAGAATCTGGTCCCTGAGAGGATCCATCCAAAATTTATAATAAATTATTAGGTAACAAATAAATAATAGTAAATTACTAATTAAAAACTGGTCAGAAAGCATATTTCTGCGAATTACAGGTATGGCGAAATTATATTTTCTTCTGCAGCCATCCTACAGTTTGATCATAACCATTTGCTTTACATTGTACCAAAACAGCGCTTACGTTGTCCAGAGAAAATTATCTATAGCGGATGCATCAGCATCAGGTACGTACACTGAAGAAATTTTGTTGTGTTTCCCCAGGTTCTGTTTGGCAATATGTTCGACATACTGACTACAAACTATGAAAACCTCTGAAAATTAAATATTAAATAGTTTTGCAAAATAAATATTTAAATGAATTCTTAATTTGCACAATTTAAGTTAATAAATAAAATATGTACGCATTTTATAATGCTGCCCTTCTAAATCTAAATATTATTTGATATTTTCTATTTTCACATAGACTTAACTAAAATAACAAAGTAAAATAACTTTTTTATATACTGTTTTTTCCTGAGAGATAATCTGGCGTCACACTCGATTTTTCCAACGAGGGGATATTTCGAAAAGCAGAACAATATTTCAAGTTTCCCTGGAAAACATTATATCATCTTTCAGAAATTTAGTAAATATCAGGGGATCAATCCATAAATTTAAAAAATGAACTGCAGGTGGGCGGAGAAGCAATGTGCTGTAAAGAAACTGGATCCAACAGGAGAAAATTTCAGATCTCTTCTTGGGGAAATCGTACTTCACATTCGATTTCCACTATTTGACAATGTAACTCTGACAGAAAACGTGATGTCATCCGGCTTACTGACTCATGAGGAAGTCATGGAAGTTCTCGCTTACAAACTTAATGAAAAATATTTTGCCTTGTTAAAGGAAAAGAAGTTGAGGTAATTACAACCTAAGAAGCACTATATGAAGTACCTTTCTTATTACGATGTATCATTCACTTTTTCATGTTTACTATCGAAAATTAATTCAATTCTGTAATTCAATTGATATTCGTATTTTTGGTCTCAGAATTTGATAAAGTCAGCACCGATTTTACCACTTTTATAATTTTTATTTTTTTTATAATTACCACTTTTATTTCGTGGTAAAAAGCTAATGAGATTGCTTAGAAAAATTAAAGAAATAAAATGTAATCTCTTTTGGTGATATTATAGATTCCCTATAGCAAATAGGACAGACCCGAGCAAATTTCTATTAAAACGACTATGTAGGGAGGACATATCAAAGGAAAGGGCGGATTTCTCATCTCCTCATGGTTTCGAGTGGGTGTGCTTTTTGTTACCTTTATTTCGGAGTGGTTATTAATATGTGGTTTGTTTATCGCAAAAATAATCGGTTTACCTCAAGACAAATAATCGCTTTACCTCACATAAATACAATTAGCTAATAAATATTTATCCTGTCTTAAGTATCATTACTCCGAACTGATAATATACCTTTTTCTCCAGTTTTAGTGCAATTTGCTAATGTTTCACTACATTTACCGCAAATAGAGTACAAAATTGTCACTATACAAGAGATGAATGTACTAAAACATTAGGGAATTACATTAAAATTTGAGGCAAAGTTATATTATCAGTTCAGAGTAATGATCCTTGAGACTGAATAAATATTTATTAGCCAAATGTTATATTATGAGGTAAAGTGATTATTTTTCTTGATAAACCGCTTATTTTTGAGGTGCATTTAAGTTGCCCCTAATTTATTGCTACTGCTCAATTTACAGAATGACTACTTATCAGGATGTCAGAATTTCCTCCCTCTGGTTTTTTGGGGGTAAAGGAAGTGGTCAGTTGGCAATAGAAGTAGAATTCTTGAAAAATTTAAAAGTTCTACAAAAAGCAACAGTAAACTCGCCTGAAAAATTAAATATGTGTGTGCCAATAAATCCGCCGATCTTCATACCAAATTCCGCAACTGTGACAATTAAATTCACGGTTATTGTAAGTGAACCCTTTATATTTTCAATCTAGTATACAATAATAAGTTTTGGATATATTTGGTTATATATTTTAGGGAGGAAGGACATTTGCTGCAAATGAAGATGCTACCAGAGAAACTAAGGAAGTTGCAGTCAGCAATAAAGGGGTTCCTACCACATTCACTTTCAAGCGTTCAAACAATCTTCCAAATGGGCTAACGCAAGTACCTTTCATAGAATTCTCAACATGAACAGTTTTCAACTAGGCATTAGAACTTTGATTTGAATGGAACTATAAGGTTCTCATTTGCTTTTGTATTTTATTGAGAACAGTTGCATTTGTAGTAAATGTTATTATTTTTTTAATAAAATAATTCGACACAGATATAGATGTGTTTCATTTAAATTCATTTTGTTAACGTCAATTCAATTTAAGCTTGCATTCCAGAACAGTACTATTTGATTAAGATATTGAAAAATTCAGATCGATTAGTGATAGGATATACAGTATTCGTGTTTCTGATGCGCGTATTCTAGTTTTCACGGATCTTCATGTAGATGACTCAGCATAAAATAACAGTTTTGCTGATGAATTGCCGAGTCATCCACCAAATGTTATAGTAGGACGACAATATGACTGATTCTTACTTTTGTAGTAGAAACATTTTTAGTTGCATGTTTAGGAATCTTGCACTCTACGTCGTTGTTGAAAGTCAGACGGTGAACTGCAGACCTTTCCTTGACAATAGCTGCGGGAAAGCAGTGAATTAAAACCTTCACTCCTCACAGGTGATATCTTTTCTAGTTTTCTTAAGTTTCCTGTCTTCTTATGTATAAGAAGCAGTAGTACTTAAGTTGTCAACTATCGTACTGAAAAATATTTATATTAATACCAGAAATCGTAATTCAACCCTCTCTACTTTGCCATAATTAAGGTATTACTTCCATTTCCACATGACATTACTTAATTGTTTACATAGAAAGGATTGCCGGTTCAGGTTTCTGTTCTTAGTTGAATATGTGCGCAATAGAACAAGATAACTTTAATTGATTTCAGAAAATGTTTGATTCAAACAAAATTTCCAAATTTGTAAGGGATAAAGTCTGCTAAAATGACTAAAATTGGTTTAGCATTTGTAGCGATCAAAAGAAGGTAAATTTAAGTTCTTTTACGTATATACAATTTACGTTGTATATACGTTGTTTATGTGTCCCAAGGACATTGATAAAGTCAAAGTCTTGTGATGTTGTGACGTACAGAAGAAAGGATGTTTAGTTAACTAATTATAAGATAGCTGTTAAATGTTAAAAAGTATATTACTTGTAATTATGATGTTAACTAATATTTGTAATTTAGGGTGCCCTACTGATATTCGACTTTAGAAATGTCTTTGCCAAGTGATTCGGATGTAGATGTTCCTGCCAAAAAGCAGAAAACTGAGCAGAGTGATGATTGGAGGACATCAGCTTTTACTTTCCAAGATCTCTGTAG
>JABJWA020000080.1:0-49143 GCA_020352615.2 Yoshiicerus persimilis
AGTGAATAATACTTTTTAACTCAAATAAGGAAGCAAAGGAAAATCTAATATAGATTATATATTTATCAGGTATCAAATAATTTCTTTGTAATTCTAAAGTACAAAATATGAAACGCAATGTTTCAAAAAAATATAATTGGTACAATGCATGTGTAGGACGTAGTTATAGCGTTATAACGTTTACCTGAGTAATTCTAAGATCCGAAGAAAAATATTGACTCATTGTTGAAATTACTGAAGAAATGGCAGTTTCGTTGAGTCTGCAAATATTTAGTACCTTCAATTAGTACTCAGGAGAAATGCCTTCTTTTCTGGATTCACACAATTATAGCAGAATGTAGTGATCAAATTAAATTAGATACTCACTTTGTAATTATTTCATCTTTTTTGTCTGTCAAAAAGGTATACACTATATCATGTGCAATAGAATTTTCAGATACTTTTTGAATCAGCGACTTTCCAGCCAAAGAAGAACTATCATCCAAAGCCAACTCCAGTAGACTAAAAAGATATAAATTAGGTTTTAACAGTAAATATCTAAAGTAAAAAGTTATAATCTTGACAGATTTTTGATGTATATCCAAAATCTAAACCTACCTCGTGAGATCTGCCACTGAAGAAGAACATGCTAGAGCACTCAACAAAAGTGTGTTTTGTCTCTCACTTTTGTTTTCGGCATGTCTGGCTTTAATAAATTCACTAATTGAGTTGTCAGTGGCACTGGCTACAGCTCCACAGTATATCATTGGTTGAATGTCGGCAGCAATTCTGTTACAAACGAATCATTTACATTTACACTTTTCATAACACCATCAATTAAATTATTTAAAATGAATTATTGAAAATCAACTTCTCTAATCATACGGATTAACACTAGGAGTCTGCATCCACTGTTCAATGAGCGATTTAGAAGTTTCGTAGCATAATTGGTGCCCCTTTACACAAGCCCAATCTAGCAGTTGAGTTCGTAACATTGAAACAATAGGAGATTCGCCTTCCAATTGATTTCCTCCAATTGCTGTCAACAGTCTGTCAATTTTGCTTATTATATAGGTCTACAGAATAAGCATAAACATTAAACAATTTTTGCAAAGAAACCTATTTAAGACATTGAAGCTAATGTATTTGTATTATTTACTTTAAATTTTTCATATTCTGGTGTATCTCTTAAAAGCGTATCTGGTTTTCGTAGGCAATTAAATACAGTGGTCCAAACTACAAGGCTCTCTTCTTTATCAAGATAAGTTGTAAAATCTAAGGCTTTGTTTATAGGAATGTAATCTAAAAGGAATAGATTATAGAAAATTGCAAATGAAGATCAAAAATGCAAAAATGACGTCACCGTACTCAAAATCTTACTTGCAAATGACAATTTGAAATAATCATCAATGAGCTGACTTCTACTTGATGTACTGAATACTTCGTGATCCCTATCAAGTTGTTCCTTTAATAAAGTTGTGAAGTGGTTATCGTACAATACCCTGTAGTAATCTGTAAGATAAAAGCATTTCAAATGTTTGTTAAGTAAAATAGTATAATTATCTAGTTTTTTGTGGATGAAAATTCATTTAGAACTTACTTCGCGCATCAGGGTTAATAAATAACCATTCGTTTGTTGATGGTACTGTTACGGAAGTGAGGAGAGTCGTTTTATTAATCCACAGTTTTGGAACCCAATTTACTTCAGAAAAGTTGGGGTCCGATTGAGTAGCATAAGTGACAGGGATATACCAAAGGCTATTTGGATCCATATTACTATTATCTGGTGTTAAAAACTTTTCCTGTGACCAAAACCCGTAATAATTGTAAAAAACAGTATACATGACATTTGTGTACTATTTATTTCGGCCATTCTAGACTAGTCTGATAGTTATAATACAATTACCTGAGATACGTAAATCCTAGTGGCAGTAACTCGGTGAATTCTAAGAACTGGAAATCCAGTTTGCCTGGTCCACGTATCCATGATATCTTTCACAGTAATTTCGTTTGGTAATCTTCCGTCTTCATCCGCTGCCTGTTGCAATTCCGCAAATAGTTGATCTTGCACAGCATTTGCGTAGGAACTAAAATGATTTTAGGCATTTTTATATATAAAATACGTGTGTAAAATTTAATATATTAATTAGCAGACATTCGAACTTTGTTTTCAGGTATCTCTGTAGTCCTTTAATTAGAGTGGCTTCGTAAGAAAGCCGTTCATCATGCGTATTAAAGATGCACCCTTTTCATAAGCTATTCTTGAGGGAGGATAAACGATTTCATCTGTAATATCATTGTGAACTGGGGCAGAAGAAGCTCCTGCGTCAAAATCCATTGCCAACTGAATCGTATCTATGACCACTCGATTCATGGCTTCCAGTTGGGGTTCAGCTGCCTGTACTCCAAGGAATTGTAAATATCTGGCAAACCCCTCGTTAAGCCACAGCTGTGTACAAATTTAGCAAAATTATAAATTGTTTAATTAGCAATTCTTTGACTTCTCCCTGAGCACCATTAAGTCGTCATTAGATTAGCTTACGTCGTTCCACCAATTAAGTGTCACCTAGAAAAACGATTAAGCACATTAAAGGAAACTTCTTGTTTCAATTTTTAGTACAATTATAATCAATTTTCGTATCGACAAACTTTTGGTTCATCTTTATTACGAATTTTCAAGAATTTCTATTATTACCAAATTTCCAAACCACTGATGGGCAAGCTCATGAGCTATTACGGCTGCTTGTCTCCATTGTTCGAATTGGGTGGATTCTCCTTTAAAGAAAAGCATGACTGCGATTCTGTAAGTATTTAGGCCCCAATTTTCCTTCACATTTAAAAAAATACATTTTAATGATAGTGGAACAATCGGTTTATATTGCTTATAATATTGCTTTATTATACAAATAGCTTTCTTTACCATAGCCCCGGCTGCAAAATCAGGGACGGCTACTGAATCCATTTTGCTCATTTCGTAAGGGAAATCAAAATATGTCTCAAAATGACTTAGAAGCTTTGCTGCAACTTGAGCAGAAAATTTCGCACTGTCTTCTTGTAACATCATAGGAGGAGGTCCCCAGGTCTGTGATACAAAACTTGTTTTTGAAAATGTCTACTCATTAAATTGATTTTGTAATATGCTCCCAAATAATATAATGTGAATACCCGAGCTGGTTTATCGTATAATCCTGGTGGGGCTTCTTCTGACGTAAAATCTGAGACAATAATTGCGAGAAGATAGGTTGGCATTAGCAGAGTTGTGTTGTATTGATCCCAAACCCAACCAGGTAATTCTTCGCTGGAAACACGATGAAAATACATTGTCATTGCAAATATTTATTTTATTAGTATAAATGGTACAAATTAAGACATTTGCTGTACATTGGAATAGGTTCTCCAATGCGATGAGTACAAAATAGACTGTGGTATCCTCCGTCTCTGTCTCTTGCAATTTTGACATCAAAAGTCGCTTTTAAGTCAGGCTCATCAAAGCAAGGAAACGCCTTTCTAGCTCCTATTTCTTGAAACTGAGTTGTAGCAAGGAACCTGGCGCATTAATATTTGCATAACATTGTCAACTAATCAAACGAGTTATTCCACCGATTTTCTTCAAAAATTATAAGAATAAAATCAAAGATATATTTTGTACCTTTTACCTCCGTCCTCAGTTTCATAAGAACTTCTGTAGAGCCCGGTAAGATCGTCGGGGTCAGTTGAAACGTCTGAAACAAACGGTATTTCAATAAAATACTCATTGTCTACACTCAAAGGCTCTCCTAAAACAATTGTGTATGTCTGCTTAGTTGTATTGTAATCGTGTCTTGAAGGAATTAAAACGGGACTGCCACCGGAGACATGCGTTACCTGCAAATTTTTAAAATTGGAATAAATAATGATTTAATTAACATAAAATTAACATAAAATTTCAATATTAAAAATGTACGCTAACAGACCGTTACGCTCGCTTCTTCTATGTCTGTATTCAGAGAATGCAATTCAATGGTATTTGTAAGTTCCAGACACTTGATACGAATGCGAACTTTTCCAGGCGCTTTATATGGGGTTTCACTTGCGCTTTCAAGAATAGGGCGAATCTCAAGTTCATAATGCAACGGGAGAACTGTTTTTGGTAGTCGAGCAGTTCTCACGATCGGTTTGTCTCGAAAATCATTAAATCCAACTTGAGGTCCAAGCTGCAGCGGCGGACTGCCAGTCACCACCACAGCATTATGCCAAATTGCTAATAATATACTACTAGTAGCTACTATTGTGTAAAGACGATTTTTTAGATGTGAAATCATGTCGGTATTAAAAGTTGGAAAATGAGCTCAAATATTCTGGAGTTTTATATAGTAATTTAAATGTGGTCCTTACAGTAAGTTTCAATACCAACAAGCCACTGAAATTGTCGTCCCAGACCCAGACCTTAGCCTTGTTATCTTTATATCTAGGGGACAATGTATATCCGTAGAAGTTCGATAATGAAAACTGATAAAAATCAATACATGCCCCGATTCGCCATAAATAGAGTTAGGATTTTTGTGAGTAACGTAAACCAATGGGTTTATAATATTTGTTAGGTACATAGTACATAGTGCACAACATTTATTGTCTTTAGTAAGAGTAAATCCTATTTTAAAGAAACATGGTTTATAACATAATTTTCCAGGAATCTACATTTATGTTAAAATCTTTATCAACAATTACTTTAAAATTATTCGAGCTTTTTAAAGCATCCGATTTCATCTCTATATTTCTATAATAATTATTAGTTATCTTCAACTATTGTGAAATTCCAAACAAATATTGACGTCAATTTATTGATTGATGGGTGCTCCACAACTGACAACCGTATCAAAATCTCATTGTTTGTGCTGTTGATGACGATTGCTATAATAATTATTGATGTATTTATCAATTCCGATAAATTATTATACAAATAAGCTGACAACTTGGACATAATGTCATTATTGGCAATAATTAGGCAGAATTAATGATAAACGTTTATTAGCAATTACGATACTTTTTAATTAGATAGATATATACAAAATAAGTTTCATTTTACTGTTCATTAATCAGACTCTCAACCCAAGCTAAAAATGAAGTAAGTTTTAAACTTTTGAATCAAGTAAAACCCTGTAAATAAGTTGCGGACCATAACTAATATTATAAACAATGAATTCCTGTGTTTGCAATGGTTAACGAGCATCTTGTTATTGACAGACAATTCGCACTCGGACAATTCGTCGATAAGCAATAACCATTAGTATTGCATCAGAATACAATGGATTTTTTTTACATTCAGAACTGGTCAGAAGTGTTATGCCCTACAAATCATATCATACATTGTTAAGTTCGTGTTTCCGTAGCTTAAAGCTTTATCCAAATATTATTACATATTAGTTTGTCTAGTCAAATTCGTTCTACTGGGGTAGGCAGTCCAAAAATGCATAAGGAAATCTTACACGGTACGAGGAAAAATTGTAAAACCCAAATTCATAATACGAAGAAACATTGGGGTACCGCACCTCCAAAACTGACTTGTATAATAACTGTGTGTTTAACCGTGGAGAATAATTTCTTTCCTTTAAAACAACTTATTTTGATGAGATAACTATAAGTATTTTGACCGTCTAGAGAGGATACGTAACTCAGAAGCAGTAACCATTATTTATATTTTCCTGGAGTTTAACATTGTGTACTTCGGATATAATGCAGCTTTATATCAGTACACTTTTAGCTATAACAATAATGAGTCCAGAGAAAGCTTACTGCATTTACAGAGATCCTTCATTAAGTTACAAACTTTCGCTTACAATTATGCAACAATAGAAGAAATCACTTGATGACATAATACATACAAAACAAATAATGTGGATGGTTATGCACAATGCAATCATGCATTAACATCAATACTATCCAATAAAATATAGGTCATTTTATTATACTTTGTAACATATTCTCTACAATCTAAATTGTTATAAGCCTTTTTATTGTCAATTCTTAGCTGAAGAATACAAGCATGATTGTCAGTGTCAAAGTATATTTGGCTACATAAAAACCACTAACTTTTAAGATGTGAATGATTGTAAATAGTATCTGGTTCAGAAGGAAATATAAGTGTAAAAGTGTTGACATCGATATCTCAGACCTTACGACCATTGTATTTAGTCTTGATTAACTCTCAAACTCTCAACTGTATTCATTAGTCATTCAGAAAATTCAAACTGAATATTTTGTTAAGAAAATATTACATAATGAACATCTGGTTGGGAAGTGATTTGACAGGTTAAGAAGTTATCACTTATTTCTATGTGACGGCAGTGTTGAAGAATCGAGAAATCTACTGCTCTGCCTTGTGTAGTCTAAGCACAGTAGCAGCTTATTTGGTACATCCGCTATTACTACAGCCTTAAATTTAAATCCTTTTTTATATTCTTAAGTATACATTTGTCAAGATAGGGAGAGAAGACTATGTGTTGGATTAAATTAGATACCTAATCAGTCAGTGTATTCTTCTAAGTTAGTAAAATGAATTTCTACGTGATAAAAAAGGAGTTTCCATTAACGGTGTAGGAAACTCGGTTTTAATTTGGTTTAATACGAGATATTTGTATTAGTCGTTATTTATGATTATGACAATGAAAAGTACACTGCATCTAAAGTGTGTATGTGTACTATATACATATTGTAATAATATGTTGCATAATGGCCCAATATATTTTTTAAATTCACATAAAATTTTGCATTTTGTCTAGAAATAATTAAATTTGTTTAACTTTTGATTAACGTTTGATTTTGATGACAATCGTAAACATCTTTACAATAATTTTCAATAAATGAATGTTAAATGTAAGGCAAATCTATTTGTGCTATTTTAAACTGGACGTAATGTTTTAATATATATAATAATTTTTAATAATGGTATTGCTATACATACATAATTAGTATTTTTATTCAACACATCACAACACAACAGAGTAAGTTGTTTTTAATAAAAAAATAATGGAATGCGGAACGACGGGTATTCAAATTGTATCTTTTGGATATTGAACTCCAAATCTGCAGTTGGCTCGACGTAATAATTATCCCCTGTCAGTGTTCCTTAACATTTATTGCTGTGATAATTATACTCTACATCTAAATGAATTGGAAGTATTATACAATCTGCCTTATTTATATTGAAATGGATTGACCGTCTGCTTTTTTCTTAGTGTAGCTTGGCTTAAGGCTTAATACGCAAAGTAAGTGGTAGGGTAAGTAATAGTAAGTGGTAAGGAAGTAAGTGATGGGCCATAAGAAATGTATTCTTAAATCATTCAATACATCCATAGAGAGAAAGGGAATTTAACGATCAAAACAAGTTTATCTTCTTGCAAGCCCACTTGTTGAGTTGAAATTCCAGATGCCGGTGACATAAAAGTATTACTAAACCAGCAAACGAAATGAATAATGGAAATTGACTTTTAAAACCGTGTCTAGACTGTTGAAAGACAGCAATAAATAATAATAGAAATGAATTCAATGGGCAAAAGTGTGTTACTCTGTTTGTTTGTAATTATTTGGAAAGTAAATTTTGCGTTTTCTGAACAAGTTCAGGAATGGATTGAAGAAATCAAACCTAATTTCCATGTTTTACCTGGAGCAGAATTAAGCAGTATGTAATTTGCATTTTTAACTGTTTTAAACTTAAACTTAGTTATTGGTACAAATTTTTATTTGCAAGTAACCTTATTTAGCTGCTTTGAATCACAATGGGGCGGTTGTATGCGGACTGAACTTGGATTCTCTGACAAGAAAAGAAAATAGGTTCCGCTTAAAAGATTTTAATGGCAACTTATGCACTCATCTTGTATACAGTTGGTTTTATATCAACAATTTATACAAAATTGTTCCTGGAGAAAATTTTCGTGAGTCCAAAAATCCTTACAGCGTAAAAAACCTACATTAACAAAGAAATTGTCAAGAATAGTAAAGTACAAAATAATTGTTTATGTATGGTTAGACGAACTGAAGACGGCTGAGGATCTTCATGCTAGCTTTCCCAATTTGAAAATTCTACTTGAAGTTTCAATTTCAAATATAAGGAATGCAACCAATAAATTGAGCTTTATGAATACACTCACTAATTCGACTGAAGAAAGGAAAAAATTCATAGCCAACATGATATATATGATGAAACTCTTAAGGTTATAAATGCTGTAATGTAGTGAGTCACCATTATAGTGACCATCAAACCAAACCCGAACGTGTGACTTTTATGTCAAATGATAATGAAATAAATACTTTGGCTCATATTTCTTAAATTATGATAGTTGGTCACCCCTCACTTTCCATAGACCATTTTAAAGTGAGATCTGTTCGGATTTGGTTGAATACCAGATTTAATTGAGAATTTATAATTTATAAGCAATCTAAACATATTTTTCATGTTTAGGCGTTTAGGGTTTGCTGGAATTCATTTGGAAACCGCATTTTATTTTTACTCCAATAAACAGCAATTCGTTTCTTTTGCAAAGGTTTTTACACTTCTTTTTCTTCAAACATCCTAAATCAAATTATTATTATTCCTTATCGTCTTTTGATTTCGTAGGAGTTGAAAGACGAATTTATAAAAGAAAACTTACTAATTACAACGGAAATTGAAGCTCATTCGAAAACTAGACTCGTACAATATGGAGGGACGATTGGGGAAATAAGTAGAATTTTTGATTTAGTTTTCGTAAGAGGATTCAACTTTCATGCTCATCAAGACCCTCCCGTTACGGGACACAATGCTCCGTTGTACTCCTCAGGAATCAACCAAGAAAGTATTTATGACAACTTGAAATATATTATAGATGAAGAAAAGGCCGATGCCAACTCACTCGTATTAGGAATTTCCCTTTACGGACGACCTTACTTACTTAAGGCATCAGAAAATTCAAATCGCTTCGGATTTAATGAAGAAGTAAGCACAGATCAGACGCACACAGACTCAGTTAAAGACCAAGAACTTAAGAAACTCAAATCATTTTAGGATACAATGAGGTAACTTTCATTTTACAATAACATAAAGATGCCACAAAATATTCTGCAAAACGAATAGCCAAAGTTAAGTAATTCTAAAGTATTTAAAGCTATTGTAGAGGTGAAGTTCTTTTTTACAAATTAATTCGACGATATTGGGTAAGAAAATCATAGGCGAGGGGTATTCCATTAAAAATGCTGTTGAGTTTGTACCAGTATTCAGGAAGGATGAAAAATATGGATGAAGGAATACAATTTGTAGCATTAATTGTGTAATTAGCAACAAGTCATTAATGTACCCCAAGAAATATTTAATAACTTTATACCTTGTGCAACGTAATCTGTACTTTTCCATTTTTTCAGATTTGCACTAGTGTCCTGTTGAACGAGGAGCCTTGGAAGATGTTTTGGGACAATAAAGCCAAATCCCCGTTCATCATCCAAAGAATCGTTGGACAAGTTTTGAAAATTCTCAAAGTATTTACGAAAAGGTAGTTTCGACAAAAGATCTCGGTCTGCGGGGTGTAATGGCTTTTTACATCGACTTTGACGATTACCTTGGAAGCTGTTCAAATATAACTTACCCCATTTTGAAGACTGTCAATTACGCGTTAAGTGAAGCCAGACTTCAGAGTTACAAGATGGAAAATCCTATGGTGTCTTTAGCGGCTTGGGGTTGGATCAGTGGAATCGCTATCGTGGTTATGGCTTTAATTGTTTTCATCGCATATAAAATTGGCAGGAGATTAAAATCGGTAAGACATAAGCGAAACTAAAAAAAATAAAACTTTATTAAATATTGGATTGTTATGTAAAATTTGTTTCTCAGGAAAGATTTTCCAGTACAGAGTTAACGACTTTCATGAGGGGAACGACCATTCCCGAGGAAAGTGTACAGGGGGAAGAGAAGTTTATGTAAATGCAGAGATGCTACCTTATGACAATATTTATGAGATTCCATCCACCAATTACCAAATAGGTTCGTTGTAACCACATAAATATTTTCGCTAAACCACTAAAACTGATTAACCAAAATATACGCATGTGTTATTTATTATTATTAATACAAATCAATTCTGTGATGAAAATTGCTTTATCTATTCTGTTTAAGTATGTTGTGATAAGTATTTATGTCATATTTAATAATTTCCATATATATTAACCTTACATTATACAACACACTAAACAGTTTTACTAATTAAGCTAAATCGCAAAACTATTTGTATCTTTTTAGTAGTTATACCATTTTACAGATTTATTTATTACGCGTATTTCAAAGTTTTGATATTATACAATTACATGAAATATAATATATAATATATTTGTCATGTTATGACCACTTTGGTAATAAAAAGTACCTTAGGGTGCAAAACACCAATGATGTCAACGTGTTCGTTTAATTTTAACAGGATAGTATTTACTGTAACTGTCAATTAGAAGTTATACAATCCTTGAACATTTCAAAAGATTTTTCAATCTTATGGTAAATTCTGTTTTTGGTTAAAATGCTACCTAAATATTAGCAAAAACTTTTATTTTCCCAAAGCTACGAAAAACATTTTGACTTTCTTAAGAATTATATTAATATTTATAATTATGGAATGAATTTTAAATGTTAAGTAGTTTTTGATCATTTAAATGCTTTCTACAGTGAGAGCCGCTACAAAGTTTACATGGGACTACCAGTGTATAAGGAAGTGCATGTATATTTAAATTGCCCGCGTTTGGCTTGACGCGGGAAATCAAAACCAACACACACATACATACCGTGATATTTCCTTATACACTGGTAGTCCCATGTAAACTTTGTAGCGGCTCTCACTGTATGTACCCGTGCAACTGCAGTGAACTAATATTCTTCTAAGTTTAAGAATTTAGATCTTACTAACACGCAAGCATGTTTTGCAAAAGCATGTAACTCAGGATAATTCTAAACTGGGTATGACAACATAGAAATATATCATTGTAATTAATACTAATGAAAACATATTCAAACTAATTAAAAATGATATGTGTTTTAAAGACAAATCCAAGACTATAAGGAGAGGATACTTTGGTACTGAATATGGCGGCCAAGCAAATAATCTACCTGTTACCGTCAAATGTTCGTCATTCAGTAAATTGCAAAGCAAGATTCTCCTTTCTGAACTTAAGGCTCTCATTTATTTGAAAAAACATGAAAATATTATTGATCTCGTTGGGGCTAATACAGTGAATTTAAAACAAGGTTGTGATACAAAAATTCTCAAATTATGAGTCAAAATCAAAATCAACTGCACTTAATCCTAATCTTAAGAATAATTTAATTGTGACCAGTATTTCCTTAAATTAACAGGAACCGTTTACTTATTTGTCGAACAATGTCCTTTGGATAATCTGCAGGCTTATTTGAAAACCACAAGCGACCACTTTATTTCCCTTATAGAAGCCGACAAGTTTTCAAATAACATTGTGTAAGAAACTATTTTCTTTGGCAATTAGAATAACGAAATGTGTAACTATCTAAAATTTAATGCAAAATGAAAGAATGTTTTATACGAATAACAGGATTCCCAAAGACAAAAATTACGAAATATCTACTGCAAATCTTCTTCTTTGGTCTCATCAGATATCTTCAGCACTGGAACACTTTAGCAAAACAAAGGTTTCACATTACGTCTCAATAATAAATCAAAGCTATTTAATTTTTCTATTCTATTCGAACTTTTACAGACTAACATTAAAATAGATGCAATGTTGTACAGAATCTTAGAGTTTCATAAGAATTCGTAAACGTATTTCTAAAATGTTTTTGAAAATGAGAGCTAAAATTGCATTACATTTAAGAGCGCTTTGTTTTACTTTTTGTTATCTGGATTGTAAATGATTGATCGAAAAGGTAGTGGCTAAAAGAATATCTTGTACAAATATCGAAAAAAGTTTTTTTGTTACAAACAGGTACTTCACGGAGATTTATCGGCTCGGAATGTATTGGTGTTCAAAAAGGATTTAGTCAAAGTGTCAAACATAGGTGTTTCTCAAAAATGTCGGGAGTTGCTTCCCAAGTTATCTAACAATAAGGTACCTTATTAAATTACTTTACATAATTTACTTTACTAAAGCAATTTAAATTTCATTCCATATTTACGTCATTTACTATCAATCTATAGTCAAAACCAACAAACGTTATTGAGTGCTGAAAATCTTCAGTATTTTCAGTTATTTGGTGCACCCATTATTTTTTTGAACAGGAGCCTTTATCTTGGCGGTGGATGGCAATAGAATCTCTAATGAATCGGGAATATTCCACGCAAACAGATGTATGGTCTTTTGGAGTTACATTATGGGAATGTTTTCCCTTGGCGAGACACCCTATCCGAATTTACGGTGGATGCCCCAATTTCCTGCGATGCTGAAGCACAATATGAGAATGCAAAAACCTCAATATGCTACGACATTACTGTTCGTCTAAACATTTATAGCAAGCTTTCATTTACTTATTAATTAAAGTAAATTTACGTACTCAGGTACAATCTTATGATGGAGTGCTGGAAGGAAAACCCGTCAGAGCGTCCTAAACCGGAAACTATAACGACTTATTTAGGCAAACTACGACGGGAATCCATGTTTGAGGTATTTATTATAAATCTTAGTTGTCATAATCTTAATAAATGTAAGACTTTTAAGAAAAATAACAATGAATGTTTTTCTCAAAGAATTATCACCTTCTCATGAGCACGGCGGAAGCAGATACCGAAGAATCCACTGTTTAGAGAGGGTCAACAATAAACACATATCTATACTTTTGAGTACTTAGCCCAAAACTTTACTTTTGTATATTATGTTGAATGAAGCAATACTGTAGTCTCAATGTAGTACGATTAAAACTTTAGACCATCATTCTAGACTGTATTTATAAGATAGATTCCTATTATTCTTTGCATTCTCTTATTGAGAATGAATGTAAATGGAAAAGGATTTTGTAAAAATGAAGTGGTATTTTTATGTGAATATGTTTGTAATAGTCAAGACTTTAATCGAAAACATTTTTCACAACGATTCTTCCTAATTCCACAACATTAAAATATACACCATATTATTTAGGTTTTTCTGTTTAATTTCAATTCAATTTCATTATTGAGTTACTTAAGATGATTTTTAATTTTTTAGCAGATCAAGTATGCCATTATTGTCACTTTAACTCAGTCTGTCAATCAGTTCCGTAAAGTATTTACTTATCTAAATGCATTGTACCAATTCTAGTAATACTATTAAAAAAGTTAAATCTACTCCACAATAATTCATGATTTCTACTTTTCTTGCAAGCTGGACTTTAACCTTTTAGGTACACATATTAGTATCCGTTACAATCAACAAGTTATTTATGGCTCACCGACTCATCTGGGATACCTAGTCTTGCCAAAAAAGATGAAATCATGTAGTTAAAAGTTTGAGTTTGTTCTAAGTATGTATATAAGTGTGTTAGGTAGCGCCAGTACGTTTGTTGTTTAACCCCAATGGTATTATATATTGAAGTCTTCTAGAGCGTATCGGAGCATTGTTTATATCATATTGCTCGCGTAGCCACACTGAAATTGGCAAGCAAACATATACTTTAGGCATTATCAACTATTAGTAGCAGGTGTACATTACATGTCAATGCAAAGCAACATAATTGTTATAAATAAATGGCAATTGCATTGGAAAAGCTTAAGGTGAAGGTTTCCTTAGACTGCTATAAAGCCGTCACGTATATACTATGGGAAAATAAAAACAACAGATTTCCAGAAATCATGAGGCTGGAACAAAAATAGATGCAAATCTTATTACGACATTGCACCATTGTTTTTTAACCTTTAAGATACAAAACTTTGGTGCACTTACCGCATATGCAGGTATTAAATTGTAACAGTATACCTACTTTATGAAAAAAGGGAAAATACCCAGGCCATAAAGGCAATCAAAAGAGGCAAAAATATTATTGTAACAATAATAGGTTCAAGTAATCTGTGGAAAATATCTAAACAATAGAAAACATATTGTGCAGGTCTATCTAAATATACAAGCAAGTTAATCTAGCATCTTCACTTCAGGTACGTCTTTAATAATGCTCTAAGAAGTGTTTTCAATCTACTCTATCTGTCTGCATTGCACAGGATCTTCTATTCTTTCACAAACATGTTTTGGCAGTCGGAATTTCTGGAATCCATGAAATTAAAAGTATAAAAGCACTGGAATTTTCAGGTTTCATTACAAAGCCAATTGAGAGAACCATAACTACAAAAACTATACCTTCAAAGAAAAACGAAATAAATCCAATCAATATCTTTCAAAATGATGAAGACAATTATTTTGGTAGCTGCCTTGGCCACGGTGGCTGTTGCAACTCCAGCTTACGATACCGTGGAAGCCGTCGTACCCGTCAGCTACATCCAGACAATTCCTGTCAACAACCATCCCATCGTTCCAGGAGTCTCTTCCGTTTACTCTACCCATGGAGTTTATAGAAGTGGATACCACGGAAGCGGAGGTTTGTCTAACCTAGGCTACTCTGTAGGAAATTACGGATATGGTCAGGGATACGGATATCCTTACGGAGGAGGTATGAAAATATCAATTCTTTGAATATTGTTCACATATTATTCGTTGTATATTCACCTAATAACTAAATATGTTTATATTTAAATAGTTTACCCATACGGAATTAACCAACATACTCAACATAGCACCATTGGAATCCATCACTGATCAATGAACGGTTCTATGAAAGCTTAGGAACTGAAAGCAGAAGATTTTTTTAGACATGAAAACAATAAATAGCAAAATATTCCATGTGCTGTACAAAAGTATAATGCACCATCCTTGAATTTTTCTCCGGTATTACATATTTGCCTTTTCATCAGATTGAAATTCTCTTTAGTCTTACTTCATGCCCTGTTATAAAATGCTACTGTTACTTATTAGTTATTAAAGATACTTAGGTAATAGCCAATCGAAACTAGATTACATGTAAAACTTATAAATACTATGCTGAAATGAATAAAATCTATTAAAACTTTTATATACTAAAGAAAACCAGGATATTGTAACTTGAATGGCATCCTAACGAAATTGCAACGCAAAACTTTTAGCAGTATTATATTTATTCTGTTGTATTTTTATTTCAGAATACATAGGCCCTTTTTCAGAAAACATTATAGAACTGCCTGTTTTGCATAACAAAAATTATTAAGTAGCCATACGAAAGTCATGTCGTCTGTCGTCTCATCGTCTCGAAGTTTCACTTCATACCTTCATTCATTTATTATCTATATACAGCAATGTCCAGAATGTCCACTGAGGCACGAAATAAATGATCATGAATAAATATTAGCTTCTCCGCAGTTAAGCATAATTTCTATAGTAAACACAGAAACGGTACATACTAAAGAAATGTACTAAACTTAACAAAATGCCTAAAGGTCTAATAAAAGGTCTAGACAGACATACAATTAGACAATTAGATATTAGGGTTGCATTTGTTTACAGTAAATCTCAGATGTACCTCACAGGCAGAAAAGTGCATGCATATGTATTCTTATCAGGTTGTTCATTCTTTCGGTTCCTCTTTGTCTATATAATCCAATTCACTGTGCAAGTAAGTGCACATTATAAAAGATGAAAGAAGGTTATTCTGATCAAATAAATGTGCACTGTTTATCAAATAATCATGCATTTTCGTGTCATATCTAATGAGACTTACCCATGCTTCTGCACGTAATTAAAATTCAGTCAGATACAGTAGAACATTGATGGAAGCAAACTTATTACCAATCATTTTAGTACAAAGTTACATTTCTAGATACAGATTCTATTTATGCAATGTCTTATTTTCTATTAGATTAAGATGACTTATCATTATGTAATTGTTATTACTGATTTCGTTTTAGTTTCCAAAATAAGTAAACCAAACGGTAAACAGGTAATAAGCAGTACACTTAGAATTTTAATAAATAAATGAAGTTTAGGGTATATTACAATTTTTACAATACAATACAATACAAAAAATTAAAATGAATGGGTTGTTTTCATTCCAGGGTTGGTCAGAGATCATATATTAGGGGTAACATAACAATGCTTTCAAAGGTAATCAGTACTGAGGTTGGACTGTATATATTATTGGCGCTTTATTAGATTAAAGAATCACTGCTGAGTAATAATAGTACATAAGTTCACCTACCGTACCTCTTTCGTGTTGAACCAAACTTGGTTACCCACGACTCAAGTGAAATGTATGGCGTGCTACCTTTCAGGTTTTAATAATACTTCTTCAGTCATAATTAGCAAGATAATAACCACAAAAATGTATTTATTGTCTTTAAAATTAGAAGATGATTCAATAGATGTTAATTTTCATTATGCATATTCTGTATTTACAGGGTACATCGTAACACGTCGTAATATTATACTTATACATCATCGAATTATCTACATTGAATTTGACTGAAACCTTAAAAAATTAATGGGACCATGGAGGAACATAATTCTCATTCTGAAGGACGCCATTTGGGTCGAAAATATTTTTACACAACAGTTACACAGGTACACATTTTTGTGGCATTTTTGTAGCCATCCTAAATATTAGCAATTCAATATTACGGATTTCCCTGTAAAAACATATCTAAAAACAACTGATTATCTAAGAGCCAGCGGGGAACTTTTTCCATTTAGACATCAGTGGTTATAACCCTCCTTAATTATTTTGAACACAAAAACGAGCAAATGGTTTGGGTACATTGATCGAAAAGAAGAGTATATAATTTAAGGACAAAGAGAAACTGGAAAAAATGTGCAAAAGTTCGAGAAATGCTACATAAGTAGCCATACCTTCATTCTGCTGATAAAAATGTGATTTCAATGAAAAATGCACCACAGGTAATCACATTTAGAAAGGCAATTTGAATTTCTTGCTGTACTTGACTCCGGAAGATATTTTTGTAGCGTAGCAAATATAAACACGCAAACGTGAAGAATGTGGTTGATAATTTCAAGCGATTAGTATAAAAGACGATAGCAAACAATTTAGGGTATCCACACATCTTCATCCAGACTTGCCTTCAACAGCACCAAAAATGAATACCATTTTTGTAAGTCTTTCCCAATATCTTAGAAAGGCTTGACAAAATAGATTAGAGAATACTAATATTTCATTAAAAACAAATTTCAGGTTTTAAGTTTCTTCGTCGTCGCTGCCTACGCTGGAGTTATTCCATGGACCCGTGAGGAAGAAGCGAACGCCAGGGACCTCTACAAGAGATATTGCTCTGGTCGCCTTGATAACGGAAAAGACGGTCGTCTGTCTTGGCATTGCAAGAAATCCCTGGAAGTAAGACCAAGAACTGTTGTCCACAAACACAGCTTGCCACCATCTGAAACTCGTGAAGAACATCTTGTCTTTGTCGAAACTCCCGCGGACGAGTACAGACATGAAGTTGTCATTACTGGACAAGTCAACTCCGACCACAAGACCAAAGTTGTTGTCATTCCAGCTATTGATAAGCACAACTTCGATGTTAAGACAGATATCCAAACAAATGTCCAATCTAGCAAACCTGGTATTCTTTACCTCAGAAGCAACCCAAATGAACCCGAAATTGGGTCTTATGGCTCTGGTTATGGCTATGAAGCTCAAGCACCAGCTCCAGTTCCTTCCAGAGTACCTGCTGGTGGGTTCATCAGGCAAGGGTAGAGTGACAATAAACTGTCAAAGCGAACCATTGTAACATCAACTGTATGAAAATCAAGTATTTATGGAACACCCATCCATAAAAAATTAAATGTATTTTTTTACTCTTAGTTGCTGAAATAGTTTCCTTTGAAATATATTGTCACTAACTAATCGCATTTTTCTATGAATTTTTTTTATTGTACACTGTGTAAAATGTTTTGTAAAAGATGTTTTGTTAAATAAAAGATTGGCTTTGTAAATTATTTTGTATTTCATTTTCCCATAGTAGTTAAGAATTTAAGAAGAGCTAACAATAAAATTCATCATTTTGACTCAGCCCTCATTTCATATATATCTTAAACAAAATACACTATTAGGTAGCACAATCTGCTGGAATCTTCCTTTCAAATTTTGCCAATTATGTAAATACAGAACAATTCATATTATTTATTTCTTTATTTACTTACAGCAATAACAGAGGAAATGTAGTTAAAGTAGAGTCATAATTGAAGGAGAAATAATAACAGTAGGTAAATTTATTAGTATAATGTGAAGAAAATAGTTAATGGAGTATGATACTTATGTTTTTCATATATACATAATTAAGGTACTTAATAATGAAGTACAACTTTCAGTTGCAGCAATTGAGTACTGCAAAGCATTTAACATCAAAAAGGTCTTTACTAAACTAAACACAAAAATATTATTTAGTACACGAACTACGAAGTAAAAGAACTTTTCCTAATGAAGGCAAGCTACAGAGGGAGGATTTTTCATACTACAGAAAGTACAGATGATGTGGATAATGAGACATTTTCATATATTGGACAGTGATGCACTATCTGAACATCAAAGTAAGTAATTAGTGGTACGTGGTACATTTATAATTAAATGTTTTGGTATGCAAGTTATATATGTAAAGGTACTTGTTGGCTCTATAGAGTAAGGTTAGCATTCCAAGTGCTGCAATATTTTGTCGTGTCGGACTTGCATAGAGAACGGAAGATTGACGAGAATGACCAACCCACTCTACGGTAGGTAATTAGTAAAATGAAGTAATGATGTTAAAGTGTTAAATGCTTATCAATGGGATGCTAAACTATATTTATGCTAAAATCATGCAAATATGAATGCATCAATTGCATTGTGATTATAATTTGATTACAAGGGTTGAGGGTCGACATACAGTAATGTAATTACCGTATGTGTTGCCTAAACCCATTTCTGTGACTTTGCCCTTGATGAAAATGTTATTGTTTCGACTGTGGCATGAAAACATCGAAAGTTGCACCGTCTACAGGCAAAACATATCTCGTAGTTGTGCAAAACTTAATGAAAAATGAGCAAGTGTCGAGCAAAATGTAAAAACACACAAATTTTCAGGGCTTATATAAGCAAATTCACATGCTTTTGTTGTACAAAGCTTTTATTATTTGTAAACTATGCATTTCATTGTGTGCACTATGTTTTTTACATTACTGGGGAATTGCAAAAGCAAAAGAAATGATCACCTTTAATTTCTTTCCAGGTACGGTGTGCCAAAACTGAAATTGTATTTCCTTTATTTAATTGAAATAAAAACTCACATTTTTTGCTCCGTTGCATTAAATAGTTAGAATAGTTACTCACCTTATTTTCTCGCTCAGGCACGGCACATAATCTCTGCAAAAGATATACAAGATAGTATTATGTATATAATAGATACCTCTAATAGTAGACCGACATCATTACTGAAAGTCGTCTGTACTGTACTCCATTATTATATAGACGTCTCTCGCTTGTTGAATGTCTTCAGAAGAGCAAGTCAAAAATTTCATACATATTGAAGCAATTAGTAAGCAGGAATCTCAAAAGTATACAGCAAAAACTGATTTTTGGAATTCCCCCTGACCCTATCGATGCATCTGTCTATAACTTACCTAAAGCCGATTCAATCTAAAGATGAATAAAGTACAAATGTATTTCTATATGACAACTTGAATTTAAAAGGAAATAATAGAAAAATTCTTTAACCTCACATAAGTATTTATTTATTGTGACTTTTATAAAGTTAATTTACTAAGACACATCATATTTCTATGCAGGTTGTTTGCTTTGTACATTAATAAATACCAGAATATAATTATTTTCAATTTGATTTGTAAATATATGAATACTATATATTTATATTATATGTTTATACATTAATGATTTCAAGTCATAACAATCCGGATATTCAAATGAACTAATTAAGTTGAACTAATCAAATTAAAAACACAAATTATTTGTATCAACTAGTACTACAGTACTACTTCATAGCACTAAGGGACAATTTTTATTGATTTATTTATATATGTTAGCGGCAATAAGGGTAATTAGGCATTACTGGTAATGCCTAGGCAATACCGGTAATGCCTAAGAAGTGCACGGCTATACCGCTTTAGCCGCGGCATTACGGGTAATGCCTAGGCATTACCAGTAAAGCCTGAACTTCACTCGGCATTACCAGTAATGCTTACCCTTATTGCCGGGTAATCATCTATTTTCTCAAAAATTCACTATAATGCCTAAAATATAACCCGGCAGTAAGCAAAATGACCGTTTTGAATGTTGAAATGACTTCTTTGATTACTGAAATTTGCATTCCTGGCAATTGGAAATAATTTAATCACATTAGCGGTACATTAGCGGTAAAAACTTTTTAAAAAGTTTTTACTTTCATTATACACACGCTAGATATTTATACAGAGGTATGGCATAAGTTGGAACTTTTTTATTAAAGCAAGTGCATCGCTATTGGCCATTTATACACCCTGACGATAAACTAAGGTACCCCTATACAGGAAGAACCGGAAGTAGCACAGCAAAACTTTTTCCACAATCGAAAGCCAGTCTAAAGTTACATTGAAATCAAAGCTTTCATTAAAATCGGTTGAAGATAAATGAGTCAAATAATTTGGTGAAAAATAAAAGTACGAAAATGTACCCAGTTTTTGGGTTATTCGGATTTTTCCCGGCCGAAAAAAAGACTTTAAAAAAATAACATTCACACAGCTGCAATCTGTTACATGAGTGATTTTTCCTGAATTTTTCATAATAATCGAATAAGGTTGAATTTTCAACTTTTCTGCAATTTCTTTAAATTTTTTATGTTTTCAATGTCTTGAAATTATCTCCAATTGCCAGTAATACAAATTTCAGTAATCAAAGAAGTCATTTCAACAACTCAAAACGGTCATTTTGCTTACTGCCGAGTTAGATTTCAGGCATTATATTATAGTGAATTTTTGAGAAAATAGATGATTACCCGGCAATAAGGGTAAGCATTACTGGTAATGCCGAGTGAAGTTCAGGCTTTACTGGTAATGCCTAGGCTTTACTGGTAATGCCTAGGCATTACCCGTAATGACGCGGCTAAAGCGGTATGGCCGTGCACTTCTTAGGCATTACCGGTATTGCCTAGGCATTACCAGTAATGCCTAATTACCCTTATTGCCGCTAACATATATATAGGTATGGTGTATTTTGAATTTATATTTATATTTTATAGAATTAAAAAAACACTTCAAATTCTTATTGCTTTATTGATAAGATACCATTGAATTTTGGAGGTCCATTTTATTTTCGGTGTAAATTGGCATATAAAAAAATAATTTAATGGGAAACCTTAAATGTTGTATTGTACTAACTAAAATTGGAATTGGGGGAACCTTCATGAGGAGAATTCAAAGGATGATCTTTTAGAAAGAAGAACGAAGGTTTGTGTATATCACCAGAAGCCCCTTCGGTTTGCACATCGATTTCATGGGTATTGTTGGCCGGAACGACGTAGACGGTTGTGTTCTTTTGGTGTTTGTGTAGGCCTTTTATGACGACCTTGTGCTTATAGTGAGTTGGTTCTTGTTGGACAAACACCAATTCCTCTCTTCCCCAGCCATGAGATTCCTCTTTCTCTGACTCATTACTATTTACACGGGAACACGACCAAACTGACTCACCATTAAAACCTTCATCTAAAGGTCCACCATTAAGATGAAGGCGAATTGACTGGGCCTCTACTTTCCCTACTTGAATCCTACCTTGAATGGCAGAAATCAAACATGACGTAATTACCTGTAATCAACATTATTATACAGTAAACTCAAACAAAAATATTAAGCAGTCAAAAGGCAAATTACACAAATAACAATTTTAGTAGTCTCAAAGTTAAAAGTTCGATGTAAAGTAATAATTCTGTTAAAGTCTCTCCTTTTGTCTATTGTTGCCAATTGAACTCGGTTATTGCCACCACAAATATATAATAGACATAAGAAGATATCTGTGTTTTATGATAAATGTTTTAAATTGTTTTTTGACATTTATATCTAAGTGTCAAATGTATATAAATATATGTAAATGTCAAAATGTTTTGACATTTACATATAATACAATATGACGCATATCGTACATCTGACGTTTTTAATTGTCAGCGTATTAAGACTCCTTCAGTTACTGAATTAGCATTATTATGAAGTAACTTATAACGTGTATTACATATTGAATGTAGGTATTATATTTATTATAATTCGTATGCATTTTGTTCTATTATAATATACCGGGAAATAGTAATAAAGAATAAAATGTCATTACTGGAATATGATATAGGATGGTAGTGCCCCTAATTGGCATACACTTTTGACATAATATTGATGGCAATTTTTTCCTTTTGACATAATTTTGGCATAAATAATTTGATGACAATTTTATGATGATATTGATACTTATACATGACTAATTTTATTATGATTCTGATACTTTATACAGACTGATTTTATGATGATATTGATACTTTATACATACTGATTTTATGATGATATTGATACTTTATACAGACAGATTTTATGATGATATTGATACTTTATACATGACTAATTTTATGATGATATTATTGATACTTTATACATGATAGATTAAATAAACCACACATAAACCATACCTGTGTTTATGCCAATTAGGGGTTTAAGAAAAACTTATTTATGCCAAAAGGGGGTAAGGAAAATTCATAAGAAAAATTGGCATATGTCAAAAAGTGTATGCCAATTATGGGGTGAATCTATAGGATAATGTCTACTAATTATCGTTTGTGACAATGCCAGCACATCTGCAACAATAATTCCAAAATCTAAAGTACACTACGAATGTACTAAAGTCTACTAAAATACAAAACCAAAACTGTTTCACTGAGATTTGCTAAAATTAATTTTCTTACTTCTTGATCTTTCAATTCGCTATATACTAAACAACCTTTTCCAGTAAATCGTGACCATTTTAATCTCTCATGAATCTCAGACTCATGAAATATTCGCTATTAGTCCTACAAATCGATGAAACTTTATATAATGTGGTTATTACAAAAATACAGAAATTCAAAATACTTACCACAAAGATGAGCATATCCAATTTGTTAAATTTCAATGGAGCAATAATTGAAAGAGCTATGATGCTCTCACAGTTTCTAACGATGTGAAGCTGTGAAGGCCGTCATTGCCTTTCTTGTTCTATTTAAACACTAACAATTTACACACCCCTATACGTACATACAATAGGTATATAGGTACATAAGGCAAGCCTCATTGAACTTTTGAAGATCAAGTCTTGCGAGCAACGATGATAAGACCTGACTTTTTCCTGTATCCTGTTTATTTTTTGTTTATTTGGGACTACCCTGTTTTTTGCCCAACAAGGACACATTGAGGCTTCCCATCGAAATGTCAGAAAAAAGTTTTACAAAAGACCAATTTTTATTTCCCTAATTTCCCTAATAAAACTCTTTTCAGATAGAAAACTTCCAAAGACAATTATAGATATAAATGATTCTTAACCCCAACACGAAGAGACTGTACAAGTAGCTTTACCACACAACAAGCATACTATTAATTTTTGTGTGATTTAATATAACTACAAACCTAAATTAAGAAACTAAGTTATTTTCAAATAATTATACAAAAATTAAAAATGCATGTGAGAAAGAAGGTTAGCCCGTGCTTTATGTATATGCCAATAAATAGCACAAGGCACAGACTATGAAAACAAAAACCGTTGGTTTTCATTGTTATACAAATGCATAGGGAATGTGATTTCTTTCAAACAGTATTATTATTTACTATGCATAAATATGTTCAGCACCTATAAGTTGCATTGGGCAGAGTTTGTATTTCTGAATAAGGAAAATACAACATTGGTGAACTGAATCACGAAAAGTGACAGCAAACTTCATTAGACATGCCATAATGCAAGATGACGCTATGTTGTACTTTGACAATGGAATTTTCAACCCTTTCATGCAATGCAACTTTACACCAAGGACAAAAGGAGAAATGAGACGACTATGTTACACTAAACTCATTGAAGATTATCATAAAAGGATGGAGAATACACATGTGGTCTATTCTAATTTTTGAAGTGTTTTATGGATATGATTATGTAAATCAATGAAAGTAAATTGTTTGGCAAACAATTGTTTTTGATATTTTTATGTTATTTTAGTTATTTACAAATAGAATACAGAATAGACATGTGTTCAATTAAAGTCTAACAACTTTGCCATTCCACATCTTTCTTTACAAAACCCACGCTACTTGTGGAGCAAATGGCTAAAGTAATAAATTATATTTAAAATATCCAATTAATGATATCAAGTTAACTAATTATTGTTTATTTTCAAAAATTTGAATTCAATACAGAATAATAAAATGGTAAAAAACTATTACTAAAGAGGATGTATAATAATTGGACCATTTCAATTTTGACGTATATCTACATGTGATTACTAATGAAAGCTTCTGTGAATTATGTGTCATATTCCAATGTCAGAATGATTGATTATCAGAGGTTTCAAGAGTTATGCATATTCGGGACCAGCTTCTGGAGCAGAATAATCATAAGGACCAGGATTTGGAGATCCACTTTCTGCTGGATTATCCTTGAGAAAGAAAATGGCTGGTTTTCCACTCTTGGAGGAAACGGCCACATCATCTGTGACGCTGACTGTTTGCTTATCAATGGCTGGAACGACATAGATTTTAGTTTTGTGGTTGGCGTCAATTTGTCCAGTAACAAGAACCTCGTGTTTGTAGTCGTCAACTGGAGTTTCGATGAATACCACTTGTTGCTTGTTTGACGACGGCACTCGAATGACATGTCTGTGATTGAATACTCTCTTCCTCTGGATGTTAGCTCTTTTACAATGCCAAGTCAAGTCACCGTCGTCTCCAGTATCCTTGTTTCCAGTGCAATATCTCTGATATTCCCTCCTTGCTTCCAACTCTCCCTCACGAGTCCATGGAATTACTCCTGCGTAGGCAGTAGCTACGAAAAGGCAAAGTGCCTGAAAATCAAAGTAAAATTTTACTTAGAATTTTAGTATTTAAACATTTCAGAAGGAAAATTTTAAGACTGCTCACGAGAATAGTTTTCATGTCGAAAATACTGGATTCCAGAAGACCTAGCTGTAGCTGAACTAAAGTTCTCTGAATACTTTTCCAAATTGATTGCAACTGGCTTTTATACTTATTCCACTAAAATTTCAGTATCATCCTTTTATGCATTTCTTAAAATCTTATTATGACTTCGAGTACAAGTGAAACTAATTAGATACAAGTGTAAAATGTCGCCCATGTAACTCATGGAAATCCACTACATTTTGTAGCAAGCACAACAATGCAGTAAATACAGCTTGTTCCGTCATCACTTTTGAAAAATAGTTCCTGGATTTAAATTTCATATGCAACGTGAGACTTTTTACTATGTTAAGATGTTATGTTTGATGCATTGACATGCATCTTTAGTTACGAATGCAAATATGCAGTTAAAGTTACCTGAGCACGTGTGCATTTAACTCCAATGCATTTTCAATTTGTCTAACCTCGGGACACTCTTTAGGCCAAATATGCTTCAAAGCAGATGATTTTTGCATTAATTTGCATACTAATATTACTGCAGATGCAGTCATTTGACTGACATTTAAGGGCGTACAAATACCATAAATATACTGAACTTATTAATACCTACTTAGTTTATTACAGTAATTGAATGGTACAAGTCATTTTGTTTGGGTTAATGAAAATAAATATTCATCTTGTACTTTATGACATGTAATCTTGTATTTGGATTTTAGCAAGGATAACAACATTTTAAAAGAGAACACATTTTTATTTTCGCGTACTGTTCATCAGGAATGCATGCTTTGTATAAAATCATGAAACTACTTGGTACTTGCGACAACGTTTTGTATATAGGTAAGTTGTACATAAGTGGTGTAGATAAAGATTGGCGGAATAATTCTGCTTAACCATTGTCAATGCATTATTTAAAAGAAATCTTACTAAGTTGAAGTCAAACCTTCCTGGTTTGCAAACTTAAGCTAAAAGTTACCCAGTTTATAAGTACACATAACATAAAAGTCTGGTTTCTAAATTCTAAGGGTATAGAAATGAATATGGACAGTGTGACAGTGCACTACTACTGAATCTTAAAATGCACAAAACTGATTGTTAGTCAACTGACAGTCAAAACTCATGAATTGCTAATAAATTTGCATACATAAATTTACATCTTCTCATTATCGTCTTAGTAAGGTGGGTGAGATCTTTTTCTGTCTGCCCTTCTCCTTAACATGATAGCATAATTACTACAAATCCTCTTTGGTCACCAATCCCCATAAATAAAACCAGAGTTATGAAAACAAAGGCCAAAACCTACATATACAAATAGTGAGTATAGTTATGCACAAAGAAGATACATATGCTACTATCAAAAGTAATGTACCCCCTAAGGATGTACTTATATCTAATCTGCACGAAACAACGAAATATTCAGCCTTATTAGTAAAGTATTATATTATTAAGTAGTCTGCTTATACTTTATACTGTATAGGTACCTTAACGTTAATAATTACATGGTAGAACAATTCTGGTTGTCAAATCCAGTTTAGTTGGGTAGACACCATTCAGAAAGGGATGAGATCCTAAGATGCTTTCCTTTGTTGGTGCTAAATAACATGTAATTTTATGTGCTAAGTACTTACCGTTTGTTTTCCTATCCAAGTAAACAATGCAAATAATAAACAATAGCAGTAAAGTGCTCCCAACATCTCATGTATTTTGGACTCATACATTTCAACACGAGATTCGTAGACCTTAACAATTATGTGCAGAAAAAATGTGGAATTTCTTTGGAAATATAGAATTTTAGTTCATGGCCACATTAAGTTATTAAAAGGGACAGCATGCTTACAATTAATTTCAATAGATTGCTTCGTCTCTAGCCATCATCATATGTCTCCCAAAATTGGAAAAAGACATCACAGACAAGATGAAACAGATAAATGTGGTAAATAAACCTATTTGTATATAGATTGTAATTATTTCCTATAAAAATCATAATACTGTAGAAGGATTAATTCTAGATACAGAGGAAAAATGTTGCTTTCATAATTTAAATGATTTAGAAAAGGCAATTTACGTCAATCATAACTAATTAATAGTATTTTTAAGTAATTAATACGAACTTAATACAAGATTTCTAAATAAATGTTTATCTGAAATTCCAGATCCTCCAGATATTTGCCTATTACATTTTTAGTTATTTAATACATGCCGATACAAAAGTATGGACCGCGGACGAAGAAACCATTAGTACATCAAATCTGTTTTCGCAGTACTGCTCAGGGCCAAATGACAGAGGAAGCAATGGTCGAATTTCATGGATTTGCAAACGTCCTCTAAACAAATCCCCAATAGTTGAGACACATCTGCACACGGTTGAAGTTGAACCAGTACCGCAAGATAAACAAGTTATATTTGTTGAAAGCCCCCCGAACCTGTACACGCATAAGGTTTTTGTGAAGGCACAAGTAGATAATCCTAAAACGCGTATCTATATCGTTCCAGGAGAGCAAAACCATAATTTCCAAGTTACAGAAGATATACAATACAACGTGACATCAGACAAACCTTCGGTCTTATTTCTAAACCAACCTATCGTCAGAAATATGCCAGATTCAACTGTTATTTCTGAAGGCGACACTACACAAAACACATTTTCTGAATTTCCCAAGCCATCGTCATTAGTCGATTACAACAGTGTTCGCCAACGTCCAGCAAAAATACGAAGAAGTGTACGAGCTGTGATAAATGTAACAGATAAACGAAATTTCAGCTAAGAAACTATATGAAACGATAGATTTCTAGAAGAGAAGAGGAAATTGCGTCAATATGAAATCTGATTAGCTCTGTTGCAGAAGAAAATCATCGCCCTTCGGATATCTTACGGGTGTGGGTGTTGACAAAGAGAGAAGACAGACCCTGTTATTAAGTGAAATATATAGTTATTATAGTTTAATGTTCGCAATCACAATTTAATCGATTTTGCATATTTTGTTTGGATCGCTATTGAAATAGAAAATAAAAATAAAAGCGAGCTCATTGCCGAAGGGCATAGCAAGGAAGAGAAGCTGAGATTTGAGATAAAAATTTACAATTTACTTTCCTTTAAAATACTCCAGCTTTAATTGCTAACATTGCTAACAATACTAAAGAAGTTCATAGAGTACCATTAAGTTAAATAATTCTACGATTACAACAATAAGAATGTTCATGAATGCATTTGCAGGAAGGGATTCTGAGTCAGGAGTATATAAGGAGATTTGAAGGAGTACCACTCCTCAAATCTCTGTTCTCCCCTCTTATCAGCGATTTCACACATCACTTTTCCATAATTCAAATTATTAATTGTGGCAGGTTTACGCATTGAAACGTACATGAAAAGAAGCACAAAATAACAATAATTGTGCTTGGTAGTGTGCATGAGAGTTTATAAATGTTTCACATAGCAGTCTTGTTTTCTCTGGGATCAATATCGGTAAGCAGTTTTGTGCAAACATGCAACAGCGTGGGAAATTTGCGTACTATATTTCTTCTCTGTGATTATCTTTCAGAATAATAGCATACTAGCTTCATTTCATGGAAAATTAAAAGGAACTTAAATAACATGCCTTGTCGACAAATGTAGTATATAATTATGAGCAAAAATCTCATGTACAGGCTGTCTCATAGTCTCATAAAGTTAATTAATTAGTTATTTAAAGAAACTAACTAATCCCCAAGAATAAACAATAAATATCCACCAGACTACATAAAACAGTTTTTGAATATGAAGAAAATAACGTCAATGCGATACTATTTTTAAGAATTTCCCGTGTTTTAGGTTTTTAATAATTATTAAGCAAAGGATCATTAGAACAAAATATCCGAAACTAAAAATAGACTACCTATACCTCACCATATTTATATTGTAACTATGTCTCATTATACTGCATCGTCTAAGTTTCTGAATCAAAATTTGTTTGCCTTAAGGGTGTAATTAAATTAGGTCACACAAGTATTAAGACTCAATAATATCATAAACTAATAAGTAACTTATGAAGCTACCTGTGCATCATCAATGCCTTATCTGCATTATATCAACATACATGTGTACTGTGTACTACGTCACAAAATGTAATATTAATATGTATTTATTTCCCAAAGAATACAGGAATTTTGAATATCCAATACGAGAATAACATATAATATACCTTTTGTTAATACTTAAGCTTAATTATTTTTGTATAAATTGACAGTTTTTCACACAATTGGCATAAAGCAATTGGTATAAAGAACAACTTTAGTAGTTCTCTCAATTACTATTGCTGTGTTTACAGGTCTTTGTACGGCCAACTAATTCTGTTCCTCGGGCAAATTAGGGTTTACAATTTTAATCTTACGTCTTAGTTTTACTATAGTCCCAAAGAAATGTGATACCTTATCTTGGATTCGCAAGTTTAGCTTGTGAATTTATTGGTAAAAACACTTACTTAAATTATTTTCTCCTATCTTGAGAAACTTGAGATTCAGTTTATGAAGTCCTAGTATTTTCTCAAGTTTTGTGCTGAACCCAAATTCGTATTGAGCTGTACGTTATAATAAGCATACCATTTGTTTTGTCCTTAGAAAAATGTTTTCTATTTTAATACATTTGCGCAATGTAATATTTCTCGTTTTAACCTTGGTAGGTCATCTCCCATTGGCAATTTTATTTGTTTGGAAATCTTTGGTAACATTAGTGGTAGTATGTTTTTGGAAAGATATCGTGCCGATGAAGGCTTTAGACCAGTTAGCAATAGCAGCTTTAGATTATGATATTGAAAATAAAAATTCTAAGAATATAAATGCCAACATTGGAGTTATGTGTGAACTGAAGGGACAAGTGAACAGTACTGAGCTCTTTGACAAATTTGTCGATAGAGTAGTAAACAGTGAAGGGGGTGACATTTTCGATTCAAAACATCCACATGTCAGATTTCATCAAAATATTGAAAAATTTGGAGGCTACTGGTTTTTCAAAACCCTTCCAGGAAAACTTACTTATGAAAATCATGTAACCTGTTTGAATTTAGTAGGGGACACGACTTCTACTTCAATCGAAGAGGAAATATGCAAGTGGCTGAAAACCCGCTACGGAAAAACAAGTCCATTGTGGGGAATTCTTTTAATATTCAGAGAATCGAAGGATACAATATTTGTACTTAAAATCCACCATGTTCTAGCAGATGGTTACAGTTTGTTACATATACTGGATTTGCTTACTGCCACAGAGTACAAATATCAAGTCAAGAATTTCTATCATACACGATGGGAAAAGGTTTGATTTTCGGAGTTTTCATTAAGTTTTCATGGTATTGCTTAAACTTTCACATTTCCCATGTTTTGCAGATAAAGATCTTTACAGAAATGGCGTTCAATGTCTTTTGGCATAATTTGAAAATGATTACAGTACCACAGTCACCGTTTGCAAACCGAGATGACCAAGAAATCTTTCTAACACTGCAGACTATTTCTGTTTCTAAAATTAAGGATATACGAAAAGCTGCTCAAGTGCGTTTCCAATCTGTCGTTTTTTATATAATGCGAACGTACCTTGAAAACCTAGCAAAGATGATCACCCCTAAAAAAGCCATTCCTCAAAGAATTATAGTTGTTCATAGTTTGCCATGGCCGAATCATCCAAACAGAACATTGTGCAACCACGCGTAAGCAAATCTCTAACTGTACACTGTAGCATTTGTTTAAATTTTAGGAATGCCTTTCTTCAAACTCAATGCGAGATATAATGCTAAAATTACAGCTGAATCTCATCCTTCAGAGAAATTATTTCAACCTGTTTGCTTCACAGGACAGGATTCTCCTTTTGTTTGGGTTTGGACCCTAATAAGAAAAATGTACTTGAAAGTATAATTTCGCTGAATGAAATTTTCGAAGATTTTCACGGGAATCATGTAGATAAGGCTTATCATTACTTTGCCTTACCCCTTGCAGCGTTGCCCGCTTCTTTAGCAAGCTTAGGAATCGTGCAAAAAGGAAAAATAAAATTTCTAGTTTCTACACACAGCTTATTGGGTCTGAAGAATATAAAAGCCTTTTGGGTTGGGAGTGCTCTTCACTTTATCGATACGTCACTCCTCCTAAACAAAAAGGTGGTTTAAAAACTATTTAATTATAATCCATATTTATCACATGGAGATTTATTTACAATATATGTCCTATTTACTTTTACTGTATTTACAATATAATATTATGTCGATGTCTAGGTATCCACTTTACGTGTTTGACAACATCAAGTGAAATTCGTATAAGCATAATGGGTCCCAAATCAATATTTCCATCTCAGCAAAAAGCTGACGAATTGTCTAAAGAGTGGATTCAAAGCGCAGTAGACAAGATGACTTCAAGCGTTATGCAAAACATAATTTATCGATAACAATACATCTCACTCTGTATATCGCAATTTCGATTTACCTCCAATACGAAAAACAAAACAAAATAAACCATTGCAACCAATGCACATAAGGAAGTAGCGGAAGTGACGATTTAACCAGGAAACCAATAACGAAATGTACTGCGTGCAATGTGTTGTGGCTGACAACTGCCAATTTATCTCGTATAAAAGAGAGGGTTTTAATGATGTGTTAATTACATTTAAAGTTATGATATAATGATATAAATATATTCATATGAAATATGAAAACCATCAAAACTTAAGGTAGAATCAATTTGCAAAGTATTGAAATCCAATGAAGTCAAATAAAAAGACTCATGTAAAATGAAAAAACTCATGTAAAATGAAAAGACTGATGTAAAATGAAAAGACTCATGGAAAAGACTCATGTAAAATGAAAAGACTCATGGAAAAGACTCATGTCAAATGAAAAGACTCATGTCAAATGAAAAGACTCATGTCAAATGAAAAGACTCATGTCAAATGAAAAGACTCATGTCAAATGAAAAGACTCATGTCAAATGAAAAGACTCATGTCAAATGAAAAGACTCATGTCAAATGAAAAGACTCATGTCAAATGAAAGACTCATGTCAAATGAAAAGACTCATGTCAAATGAAAAGACTCATGTCAAATGAAAAGACTCATGTCAAATGAAAGACTCATGTCAAATGAAAAGACTCATGTCAAATGAAAAGACTCATGTCAAATGAAAGACTCATGTCAAATGAAAAGACTCATGTCAAATGAAAAGACTCATGTCAAATGAAAAGACTCATGTCAAATGAAAAGACTCATGTCAAATGAAAAGACTCATGTCAAATGAAAAGACTTATGTCAAATGAAAAGACTCATGTCAAATGAAAAGACTCATGTCAAATGAAAAGACTTATGTCAAATGAAAAGACTCATGTCAAATGAAAAGACTCATGTCAAATGAAAAGACTTATGTCAAATGAAAAGACTCATGTCAAATGAAAAGACTCATGTCAAATGAAAAGATTCATGTCAAATGAAAAGACTCGTGTAAAATGAAAAGACTCATGTCAAATGAAAAGACTCATGTCAAATGAAAAGACTCATGTAAAATGAAAAGACTCGTGTAAAATGAAAAGACTCATGTCAAATGAAAAGACTCATGTCAAATGAAAAGACTCATGTAAAATGAAAAGACTCGTGTAAAATGAAAAGACTCATGTCAAATGAAAAGACTCATGTCAAATGAAAAGACTCATGTCAAATGAAAAGACTCATGTCAAATGAAAAGACTCATGTAAAATGAAAAGACTCATGTAATGTGAAATGAAATGCAAAATGAATGTAAAATGAAAAGACTCATGTAAATGTAAAATGAAATGCAAAATGAAAAGACTCATGTGAAATAAAAGACTCATGTTAAATCAAAAGATTTCAGTCACGTCAAAAGACTCAAATTATGCATGCTAGCAGTGTACAATATTTAATTTGTATCTTTTGCAAATACCAATTTTAAAAAGCCAGTCAAGCGATTAAGAAGAGTGAAAAAAGTAAAGCACAGTTACAATTGTAATTAGCAAAACAACTTTTATTTTTCATTCGACGGTCAAGGTCAGAGGCTCGTCTTGAATGCTATTTTAATGTTCAATTTATTAAAATATAATTCACTGAATTATCTAAATATGTTTTTACTTAGCAGCAGTGTTTCAATATTATCCAGAATTTCCTTTTTAACAGGTATGGGAAGCAACATTTAAGCATTGCTAGCCAATGCTTAGATTATAAACAAAACCAATGTGGGTTATAAATAATGCGCATTGTGTATAGTTGGTATCTCTTAAAGAAGCATGGTTAGTAAGGCTTAGAAAGAATGCCATCAGTCGTGTGCAAGTGAAGTCTACGTGAATTTATTGACATTTTAGCAGTTTAGAGTAAAATTGTCGTACTGAAGATAAGCCAATGCCAGTGAACAGATTACGTCCCACTGATTTTGCAAAATTATACTAGTTCTTAAAGTCAACGTGAACTGTCTAAAATGAATACTGTTAATAGTATTTTTCTCAGCAATCTTCCTTTCGGTATTTCCGAAGACGAGCTGAAAACAGACTTATTAAAAATCTTTCCACAAGGTAGTTGTAGTGATCATGTTAAATAATTACATAAAAATGCAAGGTAAATCGTTAATTTTAAATTTTATTTCTCAAATCTGCAGTATTTACTGCTCCTTCCTTAACTAATACATTGAAAGTGACAGTATATCTGCCTGATGGACAAAGCACTGTGGGGGTGGTTTCTGGTTTTGAAGGAGATTTGAAAGATATGATGCTCGTAGCAAAGGCTAACAAAATACAAGGAAGGATGATCGTTATGAAAAAGGTTAGCTGAAACTATGATATACCATTTACAAGTACTTCGTAGGTGATAATTGTAATAATGATATTTGCATTTTATGAAGGATAAAGGCGACGAAAGAGATATGTACGGTAAATTTAAAACAACATTGCCTGCAGCATCCCGTCGACGTCTTGATCAGATGAGTGGTGTATCACATAGAAAGGTTCTTCAAGTTTTCAAAAAATCATTTTTGAACGAAGTAAACGTCAAACTTATAGATGGAGCTACAAAGAATACATTGTATTTAAACACTGTTAGTCGCTCCATTACATTTTGTTTTACGCTATACAACCGCAATTAGTTTTTATTTATATTACAATATCAATTTTGTAATTAGGTTACTTTTGACTTGAATATGCTTAAATCACCTGGAGAATTACAATTTTGGAAATCCAATGCATTCAAGAAATCCACGAGAATTAGATACAGCTCAAGTTTGGAAACTTTACAAGCAATAAGTAAGACTACCGAAATTTTAATTTCATATTATTATAATAAAGTCTGGCTTGATTTCTGTTGCACATTGTTAAAAAATTTCAAAAATTAATTTCTTAGGATATTTGAACAACAATGAAAACCTCAGTCATCCAGCCCCATTGTTAACGGATATAATGTCACAAGAAAAAAGCAGATGCTTTGGTGGAAAAGGTTTAGGATTCCTAGGAAATCTTTTGAACATCAAGGGTTAGTGTTATTGTGCTTAATTTTAAGAATTAAAAGACATTTGGTGTGCTATAAATTACTGTTGGTTATTGGCTTGCAGAGGAGGAAATAAAAGGGAATGGAGTAGTTTTATTTACAAAATTTGATTCTGATATATTGGACGTACAAGCAATTAATGGGGGGTTTGAATCCAAATGTTGGCGCTGTAAGAACCCATTTACTTTGACCGGTGTTGATTTGGGACTTAATTTTGTGTCGGGTGTTTGTAAATGCCAGTATGCAAGGTAAAATAACTTTTATAATTCCAAAATGTTGGCGTAATGGTTTCTCATACTTCGTTTTCTATTAAATAAAAATAATGGCCGCAATAGATGATTTCAGCGAACTGAATTTAACCAGCGAATTTCGAGGATACCACTGGCCAATGGAAACTTTTACCAGGCTATCACTTGGACAAAAAACTACTAATAGGCTCATTATTAGTCACTGTCCAATGAAAATGTCGTACACATCAAGACAGGAATACAAAGACATTGTTCTTCCAATCATTGAAGAAGAATGGAACTATAGTTCACGCGAATTTAAAAAAGCACACTATTGCGATGGAGTTGTAGAACGCCTTGAATTGGTAGAGACGGTGTTCAAAAAAGGAAAATTGAACAACTTATATTGTATTCAAGTTAGCGTTCGAAAAACAAAATTTTGGACAGCAGAAAACATAGTAGCAATAAAAAACGTGACATTGCAAATTCAAATTATCAGACAGGTTATCACAAATAACATTAAAATATTTATATTCTTATGATAAAGATTCGATGGAAAGGATGAATTCAAAGCATGGATTGTGCTCTTTTTATTATAGAACACAAAAAAAGTTTTAACTGAACTTCATAAAGGAAAGGTGCGGAAAATTATAAATGAAAAGGAAGACTTTGTTCTATTGTTCATACGAACTGATTTGCAGTGGGGCACTACTCCACAACTGAAAGCATATGTTTCAATTACTCCTAAAGCGGATAAATCGGAATACACTACTACAAGACACGTAATTCAAAAATGGGTGAAGGAAGAGAAAAATTTGATTCCCTTGACAAAAGTGTTCTTAGATTCTAACCATCCCAGGAACTGGAAACTTGGTGCAAATGAGTTTGCTTTAAATGGCATTCTAATGCGCAATCACTTAAGTGTGATCACTATGCATCACGATCTCAATATCGAGCAGGTAACACATTACATTACACATTACCCAAATATGCATGTCAAAATTTAAAAAAACGAATTAACATATAGTTGTTTTTTTACAGAATACAGCTTTGGATAGAGCAATGGAACACAGCATGAGTTTTATTCATGGACCCCCTGGAACTGGTAAAACTTTTGTAGCAGCTACTATTGCGATTACTTTACGCATTTATGAAGGAGGACCTATACTTGTTTGTGCACCATCAAATGTGGCTGCAGATGGCATTGCAGAAATGATTACTTCGTTGGGCAACAAATACAATCTTCCCACTAAAGTTTTAAGGGTTTTATCTAAGACAAGAGAAAGAAAATTCATGAATAAATGGAATCCATTCGTGATAAAAGGTTTTTATGGTTTATGTAATCGTTTTCATGCATTTATGTGGTTATAATGATCTGTTTTCTAATGCAGATGAAGAAAACTATGAACAACCATCTGGCGCTTACACTTACCTACATGACGAAGTTCAAAAGCTTATTCCGAAAACTAAGAAAAGTTTTCAGAAAGTTCTTAAAAGTAGTTTTATGATAATTATTGAGCTTTTATCCCCATATGATACGTAAGCTTGGCATTTTAAAAAGAAATAAATTCTTTTTACAGAAATTTGTCAAGGAAAGGAGTATCTTCTAACTCAAGCCGAGAAAATAACTTTGGACACCGTTATAGCAGGCATAGAATTAGAAGTCATGCAAAAATTTGATGTGTTTGTGTGTACTGTTGGTGTACTTGCTGATAAGCGCATAGAAGCCTGTAGTAAGCGACGTCCAATTCATTCAGTGATTGCTGACGAAATTGGAGAAATGACTCAGCCTTCTACCTTAATTTTGTTAAGCATAAACCCACGCCGAATAGTTTTTGCTGGGGATCACCTTCAATTTCCACCAACACTATTCTCATATTCTGCTGAGGTAGCCGGTCTAGAAAGATCTCTTATGGAATGGGTTTCACTCAACAAGTAAATTTTATAAAAAATGAAATACTATTAATTTGTGCGCAACGATTTCTACTTTCATTACTTCTTTTATAGCGATACCAACAATAAGGTGCCGTGGACGACACTCTTGGAACAACACCGTATGGAGGAAAAATTAGAGAACTTGTATCTGCTGTGTCTTATCAAAATAAATTAAGGGATGCTCCTCTAATACATAAGAGAAAGACGGATCTGCCACATGAAATTTATTGCGCTATTCCGCTATTGCGAATTTCTCCAATTCTAGTGTTTGATCACGCGAGTAAAGAATTGACTGTAAGCTAAGAGTTTTCAAATGTCCTTTTTATTATACTAAGAGTGAAGCAAATTTATATTATGTGAATAATTGTTTATGTGACGTTTAGGTGGGCAACAGCTATGTTAATGAAGGTCAAGCCAACAAAGTAATAGATCTCGTTGAAGATTTGCTGAGAGTAGGTGTTTCGGCTTCAAAGATCAGTATTTTAACCTTATACGAAGCGCAACGGGACCTTGTTAGAGGACAACTTAATTCATTGGGAGGGATAGCGAAGGTATACTTACAGTAAGTTATTTTGTATTTTTTGAGTATTTACTTTTGTATTACTCAAAATTTGCTTTCCATTTTCCAGGACGTTTTTGTTTGCAACGTCGATGGATTCCAAGGACGTGAAAATTCCATCATTATCGTAAGTTTTGTCCGCTCAAATGAAAAAGGAATATTGGGGTTCACAAGCATCCAAAATCGTTTAAATGTTGCAATCTCAAGAGATAAGTTCTTTTTACTGATTATTTGTAACTTTGAAGCACTAAAAGCTTACAAGTCACAGGTGATTACAACTTTTACAAAAAAATTGATGGAAACTGCTGCCTTCGTCAAATGTTAAAAGGAAGAGGTTTGAATTGGCTCTTTAGATAGCCCATTACTGTCAGTTGATTACCCAATTTGAAGTTTATCATTTCTTGTGTATTCCAAGAAAAATATAAGTATTAAATTTGAAAAAGGAAATTTTTCTACCAATTGATAATTAATTAAATCAATATAATATAAAATAAATGCCTTTTTAAATGACTAAACTGAAGGTACACTTATTCCCATATTAAACTGTAAACTTAGTAGCGTTTGAAGTCTTAAGGTATGCGTGTTACATTTACGTCGACTGTTTTTCGTATATTACATAGGATTAATTATTATTGGGCTGTCAAATAGCTTTTCCCGCATTTCTACTCCCCACACCAATGGCTGCATAACGCATAAAAGCTCAACGACAGTTCACGTTGCATCCTGCAAAGCTTTCAGTAAAGTAGAGAGACGGTTAATTCTTATTCCTTCTCCTTCGTATTTCTTATTATCCCATAAGAAAAGACATTTCTTAACTAAGTTTACGTGATACTCGAATTGTTTCTTTAAATCGACATAATCATTGGTTATCTGTAAATACTTGATTTAGAATAATTTTCTGTGCAGTTTACACATTAATATTTCCAGATATTTAAAATGGAAGATATTCCAACTGTGGAGACATTGAATTCACCAAAACAGGCACAAAAAAGAAAGCAAGCCACAGACAACCAAGACGGTAATTTTGTAGTAAAATTCTAAGCGTCAATGTTAGAGAAGACTTAGCAAACTACCTACATGTAAGGCAAATAATAATATCTAGTTTAAAAAATGATTTATGTGTGTTCCAAGAATCCCTCAAAAATGAAAACGAAAGTACCCCAAAAAAAGATAAGGCCGAATCTTTACGAAGTGATGTTCCTTATTCAACTCCGATTTTGAAGCGATTGCAGTATGACTTTTGGACCACAGACGAGGACGAAGTTTCAGAATCAGATAAAGTTGCTTCCACTGAAAATGATAAAGAATCGAAAGCGAATATTTCAGATTTGAAAAGCGGAACATAGTAAGTTGCAATTTTGATGCCCAGTAATGATGGTGTTTTTATTTCGAACATCAATAAAAGTTATTTTGTTTACAGCATGACCCAAACCGTCCGTTTCCGAGTGACTTATAAATCCGAATTAAAACAAACGAGCTATGGGAGTGTTCTTTCTTTCCATGGGTTAGACGAATCTGGTGAAATATGCTTTGTTTCCTTTCGCGAAGAAGCTGAAAAATACTATGATATGATCCAGGTAAAAGTCAATTCGTTAACGTAAACTACGGCTAATAAAGCAAGTATTCCCATTATTACCGGTTTAAAATTAATTTTTTCTGAAATAGATAAACGATGTTCATAAAGCCACAAACTTTAATGTCAAAGAGGAATCTACAAAATATCGCAGTGGTACTGGGCATAATTTTCAAGTAATGCTTCACTCAAAATCGTGCATTACCAAGGAAGAAATTGAGGGAAATACTCCACCAATTCCTTTTAATTTGATGCCGATTAAAACGTTGAAGGGAATGAAAGAAGACTTAAGAGTTGGTAAGCCTTTTCAAAACCTTTAATTTATAACCCAAGGAAAGAATTTAACTGATTTATATTAATAGATATAATTGGCGTTCTTGTAAAAGATTGGGGTATGCATACTACAAAAAATAACTACGTAAAACGAGACATTGCGTTATCGGATGCACCTAAAATAACAGTAATTCTTTGATCATCATTGATTATAAACATGTCGTTAACTAAATACTTTTTACTGAGTACAATTTATGTTGTTTAACAAAGGTTAATGTAACTTTATGGGGATCAGAGGCAACCAATTTTGCGATACCACTTCACACTGTAATTGCAGTCAGAAAGGGTTGCACTGCCCAATACGAAGGCATTACGAGCTTGAACTCCAGATTTGATACTCTTCTTTGGGTAAGTTTACTAAATCTCTGCTTTAGTATATAGTTCCCAAAACACTGTTTAAAGTAACTATATTAAAAGATTTTATACTAATGTAGGCAAATCCAGTCTTAAAGGAATGCGCTCCCCTTAAAGAATGGTTTACTGTCGACCTGGAGAAAAAGAAGCAAAAATCCAAATGAAAAACACTAAAAGAAAACGTGTTAAGTGTACGGATTTACTTAAATAGGTTTCCAATTAATTGCCTAGAAATGATATTGATTTGTTGGCTGCTGCATGTTCTTAACGTTTCTACAATTTATCGAATACGGCATGCTGACAAAACTATATTTTTATTTAATTTTTGACAATATCCCACTGTAGCAAACATAACTCCAGCTTTGTTACACTTAATTGAATACATTGATCAATGATGAGGAATATTTATTTTGATAAGTGCAATGCCGTTATCACTGTGTTGTCAAATAAATATCTCGAATTATTTAATTTCTAATGTCTTTAAATTTTTTTTATAATTACACTTAAATGAAATTTTGGGATTTTAACGACACTGTCCTTAGTGTATAACATATTTTTATTTTAATGCATAGTAGGGATGATGGTTAACACATCCGTTCAGCCACTACATTTAACATCGAGTACATTGTGTTTTGAAAATAAATATCAGGTTCTCAACGTCATACATGATTGAGTTTTCAATTTAATTCAGAAAAATTAAGCCATGTTTGAGACATACATTTTTAAATACAATTGGATTTTACCTGCAAAATCGCAGATAATATTTTCAGAATACAAAACCCTATCGTAATTTCTCAATATGTCTATTGTTCTAAGCTGACTGGATAAATGGCGGTGCACAACTGGATACCTACGATCCTTGATCAGTTCACGTGTACTTTACATAGGAATAGTAAAATAAATTCTTTAGATGACATTCGGGTTACATTGATTTTGGCCACACTGCGCAAATAGGTTTATGATAACTATAATATGATTCATATAACCAAGCTTGAAGATGTTCAACATTTGAGAAACAACAGTCAATATGAGTTCCTCCATCAGTAGTTGGATCCTCGAGTTTTAACTTTGACTGCAGATTAAAGTCGTTCATTGTGGTCAAAAACGGATTTCCTTCAGATTTCTGCAAATTAATATTTATGTCACCGACGACGACAATGTGTCCTGCTGTGTTCTGCAGTGTTTCCGCAAGTCTTTGAACAAAAAATGTACTGGAATACTTTGGGGATTTGTAGGTCATTAATACGGTAACATTACCAGTCTTCCATTTAACGAATAAGCAATGTCCAGATGGACTGAAATGCTTAGTACCTACCACAAAACTTCTGTCGATTACTGTGTCTCTGCTGTTCATCACAAGAGCTCCTTCAGAATTCCTAATATCCCGACAATTTGATCTGTAGAGGACGTTGTAATTGGGCACAGCAAAGTTGTCTGCCGTCTGCAAATGTGGTTCGACAAATGCAAGAAAATCACTTCTCATTGCACATTGGTCTGCAATTACATCCAAGTGATGTGCCACAAAAGACTGCACATTATGGAAGTGCAACTTTTCGAAATTTCCATCATAGTCTTGTAAAAATCGGAGGGGTAATAGGCAAGGTATCTTTCGCAATCTTTCCATTTCCAGAGAAACGGGATCGTTTGGACCTGGTCGCTCTGGAGCTTCAAATTCACCATCTATATATAACCCATTTCGAGAAGTTGATCTACTACAAGCAACGTAAAGTAATTCTCTGGATAACTTTCTTCCATGAAAGCGCTTCACATTTACAACAACAATAGGTATTGAGGATCCTTGAGATTTTGCAATCGTCATTCCGTTAGCAGCAATAAGTGGGATTTGATTTCGTATAATTTGAAGTCCTCCATGTCGACCCGTTTTACTTAGATTTCGTGTTTCACGGCCAATGGGAACCCAATCAATACTAATATCCTTATTTTTCATATGATTTATCTTGATTGACCGAGTATTTATGCCAATTAATGGATTTCGGAAATCCATCCACGCAAATTTCGGCCTAGTAGTATTAGTCTTAATGTGCGTTCCATACTCAATCTTTTTGAGACATCCCGTTGATCCGTTAAACAGCCCATCTTGAACGTCGACGTTGGTTGAAACAAAATATTCACCCCCGCCTTGTAGGTTTGTTTTATATGGTAGACCGTCGGATTGCTGAGGTGTTAATGTCATTGCGTACTCCATCAAATCGTCCCTTTGCTTTTGTGATGAGGATGCGCTCCCTGGAAATTATTAAAAAATGATAAAGGTTTATTAATTTTACGGTACTATATATTGCCGAAGAGCATTAATTCACGTAAACTTCTTGAGAAAGAAATATATTTAAGTGCAATGAATTTCCGAAATAGTAGATCACTTTTTTGCAAGCGTATGTTATAAAAAAGCACAAACAACTCCAACTGTTTCTGGAACTCAAAGTAAATGAATAACATTTTTATAGCTCTCATTGCCTTGCTTACCTTGAATTGTGTCTATCGCAATGCATAATGCACTGTCAGTCTTGAGACTGCTATGAACCTTGGAATTGTATTCCTGGCATTCGGCATTTGTTCGAAACAGCCTGATAGCATTTTGAGGAGGTACATTTGTAGAGCTGACTTCTCTGGATTTCATCAACGCTATGTCATCACTGTCCATACACCCCTCTGACATATTATTTAACGCTTTGCAAAATTCCAATTCGCCTCTCTGTCTCATAATTTCATCCAATTCGTATATCGTAAATTTTTCCCATAGAAAATTTCCTACACATTCTCCAAGTGGCAGATGGTTGGGTGCTTTAAAAACATAAGTCCCACAAACCGGTGGAAGTTGACGAAGGTGTCCGACTACAATAATCGATCTTCCTCCGAAATCTTCTGTTGTAGAAAAGATTTGTTTTAACCTTTGGTCAATATCGAAGAATTGCTTAACGCTAACCATTGATATTTCATCAATAATAAAGATCTTAGTTTTCGCAAACTTCACTCGTAAAGTGTTTACTGCTCCATCATCTAAGTCGCAGACCTTACCCCCATATTGCGTTGGTGGCAATTTAAAAGTGCAATGTAATGTCATTCCAAAGACATTGAAAGCTGCTTTACCAGTTGGCGCTGACACTAATACACATATCTGTTCTGGATTGACTGACGGCACTTTTGAATTGAATCTTAGATAACTCTGCACAATGGCAGTAATTGCATGGCTTTTTCCAACCCCAGCTCCCCCACTTAGAAATATATGGAATGGTTTTTCAAAAGTTTTCACAAAATGCAAAATATTGAGCACAAATTTTCGTTGTTTTTCATTTAAGGTCCGCATAACTTTTACATATTCTTCTTCATTTATCAATCGCGGAGGAAGAAATTGCTCAACGCGGCAACTGCCAGCTCCAACGTCCTTTAGAAAATCTGTTTGATTGACCTCCTCGAAATCAAAACTTCCAACATCTTCAACTAATTGGCTATCCGGCTCAATATCCATATCATCCAATTCATTGACTACTGCATTTAAAGCTCTGTCGTCAACATCCCTGTTCCAATAATACGGTTGAGAATTCTCAAAAAGTATTGACTTATATTCCTCTGCTTTTTGGATTGGGTCAATCGTTAGCAGTTCTCTCGATTCGTCACGCCAAGGTAGAAAAAGCATGAGCTGTTCTCTGTTATAATTTATGTCATCTTCCAGTTTGCCATAATGTCGGAACCTTATAACTTTTCTTACATTTCGTTTTCTAAGGTATCCACTAGAATCACGAAGAAATAATATTTTTCCAGAGTCTGGAGGAAGTGGTACCGATGAACCTATTCATAAAAATTCACGTGTACTAATAAGAATAACTAATGATAACCTTTCTAAACATATCTCAATACTTAAACCTAGTAAAGATGACCTCACCGGCATTCTCCGTTTCTTCATCCACTTCGTCAACGTCGGCTGTGGCTCCTCTGCCTGTACTTTTATTTTTCGTAAACTCATACATAGAAGCAAATTCCGCAAGGCAAGTATTTTCAAGCTCTTCGGGACGGTTGGAGTAGTGGTCCAGTAGACCCTTCATACAAATGTCTTTGCTATCGTCAAGAAGTTTATTCAATTCATCTTGCGATTTCAGGAATCCTATTCTTTCGTCAGGATGCGCTGTGTTAATGAAAACATCTTGTCTACTACAAATAGTGTTTGGTATGCCTAATAGAAAAGATACCGCTTCTTGCGCCGAAATTTCTGTTCCGTTGATTAAAATATTTGCATATTTCTTTAGTTTGCATTGTATTGTTGAATTTCCATTCCTGACATCAATTGTTGCATCTTGCAGTAGTTTAGAAATACCTCCATCAGATTTTAATATGTATCCAACGCAATATTTAGCACATGCGTACGTGTCTAACACAAATTGAATGTCAATATTTGCTCTCCAAGCTTTCAGTAAATTTTGATTATATGGATTAACAAAAATTGCATTTGTTGATCGCTTTAAAAAAACAGTTGTACGCTTTATTGAGCTCCGTATGGCATCTATATAGTTTTCATGTGTGGTATTAATGGATACTAAAATGTCTGAATAATTGACGTCTTCTTTAAATCCGCGTCCCATTGAATCTAATACATCTTGTATTCTTGAATATAACTCAATTGATTGTTTACGTAATTTTGAGTCCAATTCTTTAGGGAGCGGTTTCAGTATCATTGTTTCTGCCATGGGTGGTTTAGGAAAACCAAAGCGACACTTGCGATTTCGATTTAGTTTTTTGCAAGTCTGGGAGTGCTTGTTAATTTGATAACCAATTAATTTCTCCATTTCCCCTTCTTCATTCCTACTGCATGTGATAAACTTGTCAACAAATTCGATACATTGTTTTTCCGAATCTTCGTTTCCCTCCATGTAGACTGGAGCTTCCGGAATCCAGTATAATCCATGAGCATGAGGAGAGCCTCTCATTTGAAATTCTAAGCGACTAAAATAGTCTTTAAGTTTGTAGGGAGCAAAAATTCCTCCTTCTGGTTTGAGAAGTAAGTTTAGCAATGCTCGAAACTTGTGATCAAAATGCCTCATACAAGTAACTGGGTCCCTTCTAATTAAGTCAGCTATATCATCGAATGACATATTTGAAGCTTCATCTTCTGTGACGTCCTCGTTCTTCACAATTTTCATAAGCATTACTATAAGCTCTAGCCACTTGGTTTCAGCGGCAGACAATGTAATGAAAAACGTACATTTTCCAATTTGCCGTACCATTGCAATGACTTTTTTTGTTTTTTCTTTCCAATAAGACGGCGATGATCTTAAGTTTTTAAAAACAGCATATCCTTGGTCAGTTTTTAGCAAGTTATCAATATATCCAGGGCTTTTCACAATCTTTGCTGTAATCCTATTGGAGCCCACTTTTTTCCTCATACATATTTGAACTGCCTGGAAAACCTTTTCGTTAAATGACTTTTTAAAGGAGTACAAAATCTTCGTAGGATTACAGGCTCTACGGTCGTATCGTCTTAGTTCAGATTTAGCAATGTCTGTGTAAGATACTTTTTTCATGTTGTCTTTAAACTTTCTTCTAACTCCGCCGTAGATAGTTGGAAAAGATAGAACTTCAGCATTTTCGTCTCGATGTAAAGATATTGGAATTTTTCCTTCTCCAGGAGCAATTCTTATTCCCCGAAAATCGTTTTCCCGAAATATTAATGTTTCCTCAGCCCCGAAGTTATGAACATCTGCAAAACTGATTTTTATTGAAGATGTGTTATCTGAAAAGAAGAAATAAAAGACATTCTTTATAATCGAGCTAAATAAATCAATTCACGCGAACTTAATAATTATATAAACCAAATGTTATTGCATACCGGCTTGTTGGACGTTGTCGGGACTTTCGTTGTCAGAACATACAAAATTCATGCATTCATCTGTAAAGTAAAACAGTCGTTGTTAAACTATAATTTGACAAATACTATAATATAAATATAATGCAATAGAAAGTATTACTGTGAATTAATAGTTACCATCTTTATACGAACTCCAGTCTTCGGAAAGTATAACGTTTTCCGATTTATATAATTCAGAATTGATGAGATACTTGGCAGCTCGGTACACTTTTTGAGGTCGTATTGTTTCGTACATATAAGGAGATTTGTAGGCCATTCGTCTCATCAATTGAACTTGAACGGTGGATGTTTCATCAAATCTCCTTGGAAGGACTTCCGCGCAAACATCGAGATCGTTCTCAACATTCACTACATTTCCTCGAAGTGTTGACTGTCTTTCTGATCCCAGGAGTCGTATTTGCATAAAAGGCAATCTAAGCGCAACAAGCCTTTCTTCCAGTGGTGATAAATCCTAAGTGTAAAAATTAACCACGATATAATTGTAAATTAATTGAATAAATTAAGTAATATAGGTATATAAAAGTTCGTTAAAAATACCTTTAACTCAGAAGAAATAATAGGGAAGTCAAATCCGTTAGATAGGGAAAGTCTTGGAATACGTTTCTGCTTCACAGACGCTTTACATGTACTACACAATCGATGGGGATTTTGGGAAACGTGTAAAACGGATTTAATTAACTCTTGTGAACAACCTTGTGCGCTAAGGATATTTTCGGAAATGATCGACGTGGACTCTTGATAGAACAGTCCACCACAACAAGAACAAACGTATGATGGTGCGCATCGAATTTTGGCGTTGTACTTCTGTAGTATTTTCTCGTAATTTGAATTATCGACTCTTCTCCTTTTTTGATGGCTTTCAACCTCTAACGCTTGCATTGCCAGTCGGCGAACTGGATTTTTTCTACTTTCTCTTCTAGCTTCTGCATCTCTTTGTTTTTCTGGTGTCCTCTTTGCTGGATCTTGTCTTGCAATTTTACGAGCCTCAGTGTTTCGTATTTTTTCTGGCGTGCTTGAATTTGGATTTAATCTTACTTTTCGACGTGCAACCGTGTCAGCAGCTTGTTCAGTTTCACGACGTATTAGATCTTGCCTAGCCAAACGACGAGCCTCAGTGTCAGCAGCTTGTTCAGTTTCACGACGTATTAGATCTTGCCTAGCCAAACGACGAGCCTCAGTGTCAGCAGCTTGTTCAGTTTCACGACGTATTAGATCTCTCCTAGCCAAACGACGAGCCTCAGTGTCAGCAGCTTGTTCAGTTTCACGACGTATTAGATCTTGCCTAGCCAAACGACGAGCCTCAGTGTCAGCAGCTTGTTCAGTTTCGCGACGCATTGGATTTTGCCTAGCCAAACGACGAGCTTCAGTGTTAGCAGCTTGCTCAGATTCACGACGCATTGGATTTTGCCTAGCCAAACGACGAGCCTCAGTGTTAGCTGCTTGTTCGGTTTCACGACGCTTTGGATTTTGTCTAGCTAATCGATGGGCCTCAGTGTCAGCAGCTTGCTCAGATTCACGACGCTGTGGATTTGCTCTAGCTATGCGACGGGCTTCAGTGTCAGCTGCTTGTTCAGTTTCACGACGGTTTGGATTTTGCCTAGCTATACGGCGAGCCTCAGTGTTAGCTGCTTGTTCGGTTTCACGACGCTTTGGATTTTGTCTAGCTAATCGATGGGCCTCAGTGTCAGCAGCTTGCTCAGATTCACGATGCTGTGGATTTGCCCTAGCTATGCGGTGGGCCTCAGTGTTAGCTGCTTGTTCGGTTTCACGACGCTTTGGATTTTGTCTAGCTAATCGATGGGCCTCAGTGTCAGCAGCTTGCTCAGATTCACGACGCTGTGGATTTTGCCTAGCCAAACGACGAGCTTCAGTGTTAGCAGCTTGCTCAGATTCACGACGCATTAGATTTTGCCTAGTCAAACGACGAGCCTCAGTGTCAGCAACTTGCTCGGTTTCACGTCGCTTTGGATTTTGTCTAGCTAATCGATGGGCCTCAGTGTCAGCAGCTTGCTCAGATTCACGACGCTGTGGATTTGCTCTAGCTATGCGACGGGCTTCAGTGTCAGCTGCTTGTTCAGTTTCACGACGGTTTGGATTTTGCCTAGCTAATCGATGGGCCTCAGTGTCAGCAGCTTGCTCAGTTTCACGACGCTTTGCATTTTGTCTAGCTAGTCGACGAGCTTCAGCATCAGTAGCCCTTTCAAGTTCTCTAGAAGTCGGGTCTTTTCTTTTCCTTGCAATACGCTCACGTTCCTCTGCTTGCTTTTTATTTCGTCTAGGCATCCTACATCAAGACAACAATAGAAAGATTGATAATAGCATTGGATTGCACATTAAACGGAATAAAAGACAACTAAATAAACTGTGTACTACTGACCTGTGTAAATCGGTTGGTAACTTTTGTATTTACTGTCAGCAGTAACTATTTTTATGTATTTAACAGTAATGTTTCTCCAAAATAAGGCAATTCACGAGGACTATAAATAAAAGGAAAAAAACAATATCATTCCACATATATTTTTCGAAATAGGGTGTTAAAGATTAATCGGTTATCCGGATATAAATCAATTCAAGTAGTATTATAATAAGTTTGACAGGTTACAATAATAGTTTTCTGATTGTCATAATAATTTAATAATCAGCATTGCAAAGTACAACTAACCTTTGTAGATTTGTTGGTAAAGTTTAATTTGGACATCATCTGGGATTTTACTTTTGTAATTTTGTGATGCACGATGACAAGCGTCTACTGTTCTCACGAATACTATTTACAATTGTCAGAAATACTATGATGAATATTAGGTTTTGCGGAAATACAATCAATTCAAGTGGACTATAAAAGGAATGCAAAACAATGAAATGGCATTTAATTAATCCATTCACTAACTTTCAATTAAAATGCAAAATGCTGCAGCTGGCTATAACCATCATGCAAAGTACAACTAACCTTTGTAGATTTCTTGGTAAAGTTTAATTTGGACATCATCTGGAGCACTACCTTTGTAATTTTGGGATGCACGATGACAATCGTCTAACCAAAATTCTACGTTCCTTGATCCTCACGAATACTATTTACGATTATCAGAAATACTATGATGAATATTAAGGTTTTGGGGAAAATCATTCAATTCAAGTGGACTATAAAAAAGAATACAAAACAATGAAATGGCATTTATTTAGTGAGTCACTAACTTTCAATTAAAACGCAAACCGCTCCAGCTGGCTACTTCACGGTAAGTATATCAATGTAGACTTCGGGCCATATACAGCACCAGCACATGCACTAGTATTAAAAAGCACTTTCGCGCTTATTACAACAGCATATTTACTATCAGCAGGAATATTTTTTCTATTTTTGTCATTCATAATATTAGGTTTTGTGGATATACATCAATTTACGTGGACTATAAAAGTCAAGAAAGCAAAACAATTAAATGTTATTGAAATAGGGATTTTCACTTAACGCGAAACGCAAAACCTGACAACTTCTCAGTAAATGGATGCTTTCACTTAACGCATTTGGTGCTGAAAATGCACCTCAATTTTCCTCTGCACACACAACCTTTTAGTAATACATGGAATTGAGCAGATGCTGGTGCTGAAAAACCGAAACGCAAAACCTGACAACTTCTCAGTAAATGGATGGTTTCACTTAAATGCACCTCAATTTTTCTCTGCACACACAACCTTTTAGTAATACATGGAATTGAG
>JABJWA020000081.1:0-49006 GCA_020352615.2 Yoshiicerus persimilis
AAACCTTGTTACTTTAGTATTTATTTAAAATACCATTTTGTGTTTTTTATTATTGACTTCTACTCATTAAAACGTCGCTCAATTTATAGAAAAACAAGCTAGCTATATGCCTTCTCTTTGCATTTTAGTCTTATACAATTTATTTTGCTAAGAAGTCTTATTAATTTCTATGTTATATTTGTAAACAAACAATAATGCCATGTTTTATAGTTATAATTGCTACAAATGTATTAATTATTTAAGAAATTATGGAAAAGTGTTCATAGATGAAGTATATTTATACATATGATTGTTATCACTTTTTTATTCAGTAATTAGAAAACACAGTTTAATGGAAAGTTGCATTAAATTAACATCTTTGTATAATAATTACACGTTTAACAGAATATATGCATTTTTAGGGATCACATGTAGAAATTAGAAATAAATAGCAGCAATATTTTATGTCAAATGTATTTCATCAAAATTTCTGTTCAAAAAATAATATAAGTTAACCCTATTAAATTGTATTAGTTTAAATATTTAATGGTTAACACATGATTTTAGGAAAATAGATGACAATATTGAATATGCAAAGTAGTGAAAATTTTAAAATTTTACCTCGTGTTGTAAATAAAAGTATAAAGAGTATCTTATTTTCAATGGTTTACCCTTAAAGTATAAAAATGATACACATGACAATTCCTGGTGATTCACCCTCCACGACTTATAGTGTGTCATATGTAGAATAAATGCGTAGTTATACCTTTTGTAAAGTTTGAGATAAAAATAAACTATTTCAAAATTATTCGCACGCAAAATTATTCCTTTTACAATTTAGTCTATGTCTCATAGATTCTTTCATGTCATAAGGTAAATGTAAACCTACATTCATAGTAAATGTGATAATAGGTAGGTAACGGCATTAATTACCCCAATCAGGTAATTATGGTAATCCTTCTACACCTAGAAGCATATTGTGAAATACGATTATCCTTATTATTAAAGCTTGGCTACCCGTCAAGGTTTAATAGCTTAAAATAAGATATATTCGTTAGTAAAAGAATAATCAACGAAAATTTATTTAATTCGTGAAAATTAGAATTGGAGAGCGACAAAAAACCAACTATTTTTAGGAAAATTCAGAGAACGGAAACTAACTTAAATTACTTTGATCAATTTTGTAGGAAGTTCCTTTTGGTTATACCAAATACACACATTAGTTTGCTGTTATGACATGACTATCTATTTTACGCTATCATGTAGGTTAATAATTCAATTTACAAAACTGAATAAAACCCTGATATGAATATGCGCAAAGTATATGTACCAGGGCACTCAAATAGAAATATCAATATCCATTCAAAAGTCACAACATTAAAGATTAAACACACTTTATTGTGATTTTATAATGTGTAGTAAAGGATGTTTATCTACAAACTAATAATACATATAGAAACAGGATTTCAAGCTGTACAAGATCTATACTTCATCCTCATTTGCAAGCATATTAGGGATGCCATTACTAATGGGGAATTTTCTTCCAGTCTCAGGACATTCCAGTTCTCCTGTTATCACTTCAATCTAAAGAACAGAAAAAATTAAAACTTAATTACCTCAGATGTTATTGAATTGTGCACTGAAGTCGTCGGTGTTCAAGAGATGAAAGGTGGTTATGGGTTGAAGAATTGCAAAATTGTAATCACCTCAAATAACACATGATGGGCTTTCTTCAAGAACTCCTCATTTTTGTCGTAGTCGTCTGCCAAGCTTAATGGGATTCCTTCCGCTCTTCCTATCTGTGATACAATAAAAGTAAACATTATTATTATCACATGTAAAAGCACTTCTAAGTACAACTTTTGAAAAGTTAATAAATTTTCTGGAATTGAAAAAATGCTGGAGAAAAATAGCTTTCTATATTTAATTAGAAATTTTTCTGATATTTGCAATTTTCACTTTTATTTACCCCTTAATAACAGAAATGACATTTTCGATAACCTTTTAAAAAATAAATTCGCAGATTCGCAACGGACTATAATGAAGAACAATAGTATATCGACCTCAAAGTTGATATGGAAGAATACAATAGAGCTCATTAAATTTGTGGAAAAATTACCCCTTCTAAATAATAATTGTAAAGAAGGTATTCTTATATATCTGTGCTCCTTTTTGTTACAAATAATAATACTGGAAAAGTAAGGGAGCAAGTGATTACCAAAAGCAACACAAATCCTTCAACTTGTTCCAAACCACATACATTTTATTTCGGAGATTTCTATTTAGTATTTATTATGTTATTATTAAGCAATTATTTTTTGGAAATCAGCCAAATAATTGCTGGATTCGTCTCTTTAAAATAATTTGTTCACTTACACTCTGGACCGCCTCTACTAGCACTGGCCAATCCACTTTGGGAATCATTTTGGCAAGGAATGCCGGATGAAAGTCTGTGTGAGTTATTTTGACTTCGGTTGCCTGAAAAATCAAACATATAACGGTATAACATTATAATAAATTTATTGCTTTGTAATATTGATCATTATTCAAATTTAACCCAAAAATGAAATTGAATGCCCAACACAATAATTGTACAGGATATACAAAAATTAAACTTCGGAATGCATTTAGAAATATTGAAATACTTCTACTCTAACTCGAAATTAAAAAAGGTAGGTATCTATTGGTAGGTAATCAACGACGTAATTTGGCAAAAATAATGTAATCATCCAAATTAAATTAGGTAACAAAACTTACAGAAAGTTTCAGCGGGTACCCAACTTGAACTTTGCGAATCATCTTGGAGGTTAATATGTTATGAGTGAAAAGTTTCATTTTTATTCTAATATTTAAAAGGTAAGGTTAAGATCGTTTGGAATTGATGTTATAGTAAAATAACCGATAAAGTTGATTTTTAAATTCCAAATTCCACGTGCTGATGATTGTTATTTATATTCCACAACGTGAGTGATGTTTCTGCACAGATAATATTCAATTATCGTAGCTGAAACCATGAGTTCAAATATTCCTCTTCTTCCCAATGTGTTCCACGGAATTCCACTACGCGCTTCGAACGCTTTGTCGCTGACTAAACACAGACCCTTCCATGCACACCACACGACTATGCAGACACATGTGTATGAAAAGGTTCGAAGCCATTTCTGTTTTAGTTTTAGTTTGAAAAAATTCCTGTGGGTTTCCCATCGATTTTAAAATTTCAAATTTTGATGGAAATGAAGGAATATTAAATAAAGAACAATTTAAGGGGCTTCTATCAGTTCTGGGTATGGTGGTTCGATTAGGAGAGCCCTTAGAATAGTTAAAACCTCCAATCTCAGGCTTTCATAGGAGTAGGTGTAGCGAACTCGAGACTATGCGATCGTAGTGAGATTTTTTGGTAAGCCATAGATGCTTGGAACGGAAGTTGTAGCTATTCTCCCCAATACTCTTAGTTTCACCATATCTACAGTATGTCTACAAAGAGAGTTGACATATCCCAAAACGACTGTTTTTTTCCCCTTCAAATTTTTTTGGGGGAAAGTGAGATAATACCGGATTTACACCGAACTAGACCTCAGGAGCAATTTTGAAAAAATTTTCAAAAATTTTTCAAAATTTTTTCAAAATTGCTCCTGAGGTCTAGTTCGGTGTAAATCCGGTGTTATCTCACTTTCCCCAAAAAAATTTGAAGGGGAAAAAAACTTAGTCGTTTTGGGATATGTCAACTCTCTTTGTAGACATACTGTATATCTGTGGTTTCACCACTATCTAGGAAGCCAAACCGTCTACTCGCTATGTTATTACTATTACACTCTGCCCTATATGAGCCAATAGCCTATGCCATTGCAATCATAAAAACAATTTACACTAGATGGGAAAATCTAATAAAGTATGCACGAACATTGTACATGTGTTCCAGTTTTATTTCGTATTTAGAATGAACTGAATAGCCGATTGAGATTACTTAAATAAAACTCATTTCAAGCATTAAACTGAAACTGCGGGTTTTAATTTGAACCCATTGTTGCAAAGGGATGTTTTCGTTTAATGCATACGGCATTCATTTTGCGAATTTGAGAATGTAATTTTCTGCGTACAGGCCTGAGATTGTATAAGCGGTTGGACAATACTTATGGTTGATTTGATTGGTATAAAGAAGTACAGTGTATCACAGGATAACATCCAATACGTAAGCTCCATAGATAAAAAATTAGATGTCGTAAGTTGGGCGTTCTTACTTACGTAAGATTAAGACTTAATTAGATGTCGTAAGTAAGAACGCACACTTACGCCATCTAATTTTTTATCTATGCGTAAGCTCGACGGGGAAATACCTGTGGCGCGGAATAAAAATTGGTCTTCAAATTGAAGCACACAGGCACACAACAAACTACTAATAAAACAAAATCTGTAATCGGTACTAAACATTAATCGTCACTGACCAAAACTTAACCGTCAGTCGTCATCCGTTACCGTAAGTAAGAACTTGCTCGGACATCACAACACAACACAACAACAGCAGCTCTGGTTCGCAGTTGGCAGCAGACTTGTATATAACTTCTTCATTTAATGGATTCACAAACGCAGGAGGATACTTGTATTCGAAACGAGGATGCTGAAAACATTGATCCAGTAATACCTAGTTCTAGTTCTTGTGCTCTTGAAGTCTTTGCCCCAGAAGAGGAAGCCGTTTGTGCTGTTCCTTGGGATTCTGGTGATATCGATCCTGAAAAAGGAGACCAAAAGTGTCCTAAATGTAGTTTAGGCGACTTGCGCTGGTTCGAGAGTGTTGAAAGTTACCTCAAAATGTGTAATAACCTATTTGTAAGTTTTTTAAAGTAAATTTATGAAGATTTCTTTATGTTTTGCTTTGTCATTATATTTTGTACATATTGTACTATTACATAGAAATAAAGTAGGACTAATCAATATCAATCGATGATTTGTCTTTGTCAAATAATATGATTGGTTTGATTAGATCTAACACCAAGTTATACTTCAACTTTATTGAACGGTAGCAGAAGTAGCAGTATTCTAAAAGTCAAAAGTTCAGAGTTTTGCTTTCAGATACCGCAAAGAAGGCTTTTGTATTATTGTGGTCACAAGTTAGCACATCATTTTTTATAATGAAAGAATTGAATTGAAATGCTAAAGTAGAACATAGTGTGCGTACGTAAAAAATGCCTTTTTCCAGAGGGGCGGGGGTCGCACTAAAAGGTACCCCCGGGCGGTTAGGGCAAATAAAGGGGTGTTCCCTTGAATCGAATCCCTTGTTACAAATTTTTTACCGTGCTTTCTGCTATTTTCACCGAATTTTCTCCCTTATATATATAATTTTCACCTCTTATTCTTATTATTATATATAGGTATACATAATTCATTGGAGGTGATCGGATTGGATTAGTAACTGAATGGAACATGGGAGTTTTTCGTGCATGGCAGTATGAAATGTGCTTGTGCTTAAATTAGAGCCCACTTTCTATTACTCCACTAAGATGAATAATATTGAAAATGGCCATGGGGGGGGGGGGTCAATTTGTACTTAGTACTTGCACTACCAACTAATACTAATACACTAAAACTAAAGTGTACTTATTTATTGTTGCAATCGACTTCGCCATTGCCAGTCTATTGTATTTATTACTGCTACATTCAACTTCGCAATAGTCAGTTCGTCAGTTGTATTTCATTTAATTAGTTTGCTATCTGTCAAACAATTAAACAAAGTTCATTTTCGTTTCTAGATTTTAAATGATGCTTTTTAAAATTATAGTGCGACTACCCATTCAGCGACGGCGACATTTTAGAAAGGAATGCCAAAACATCTTCAGAGATACGGGAATGTGAGGCCTCTGCTGTCGTCAACTACGAAAAGTCGTCTGAAGAATCGGAACCGCCTGTGGGGAAAAGCTTTCGAGAAGTACACCAGTTTTATGAAGATATCTTTCCTGTTATTCAAAAGTACATCAAGATGTCCAACGTGGATTAAATGAGATTGTATGTTCTTAATCTTCTTAAACAGATAATGGTCACTTTTGTCCTATCCTCTATCTATATTGGTAGTTAAAATAAATATGGTGATATGTGCCAGGAGAGAGGAGAGGGTACTGAGTATAGGTATTTAATAGATAAATAAATTTTCCTTCTTTTTTGCTAGTGAAATTAAATTAATTTCAATCCGAGTATAAATATTGATAGTTACTATCTCAACTTAAAATTTAATTACAAAAAATTGTCAGGTAACTTTAACCTTGTAAACAATAATTTAAGTTCTGGCCGAGCGACTCCAAAAATAAAATAATTATCAAATGTGGCAGTGAGACAATAGTTGTGAAGTAAACGTTACTAAATCATTGTCATCATTGTTTGTCAATAAACTGTTATGTAATATTATGTAATATCAGAATGAACTGAATAGCCGATTGAGATTACTTAAATAAAACTACCTGCATAACATCCGTACAATATAGATAATATGATAATATAGTAAAATATGCGCAATTAATAATTCATATAATAATTCTTCGAAAAGCAAATTTTAATTCATATATCAATATATATTAATTCACAAAACTAGAAATGTAAATCTAAATAAATCGTCGTGGACCCTCGAACGATATCCGTAATTTTTACAGGTTTTGTACTAATTTTTTGCAATCTTTACAGTCAAAAACAAGCAATGAGCTTACTTATATTGAATGTAACACAAAAGTTCACTGATGGAACTGCACAAGTAGACTAATTTAAAGAAACTTAATAGTCCTAAAATGGTAGCGTCGACTTAAGAATTATAATGCAAAATTTTACACAAATTACACTGGTATTATATTGGCTAAGTTAAAAATAAATTATGATTAAATTTTAGAGGAAATATCGACCTACTCATTGGACGGGTAAATGCACGGCTAAATGGCCACTATGCACGGCTAAATGTCTATATACTTGTGGGGCCTTAAGTTTTAAATCGTTCCAACGAAAATGATTTTGGCCGTAGTTGATTGGGCAAGGACTAGAGGGATCGACACAGTACTCATGAAGCGCTTTACTATAAAAGCAATTCAATTTTTCCGTCATTAGTTCTACATTCAAAAGGCCCCTTTCTTTTTTCCCTTGTTTCAGCAATAAAGCTTTCTTAGAGAGGGCTTCATATTCCGGTTTAAAAAGCTTTATTAGAGGTCTACTATTTTCTTTTCTTGCATAGAAGAGGAACATTTCTTGCTTAAATCCAAAGCAGTCCTTCGCTTGCTTGGAATCTTTCGGAAGAGAACTGATTCTATTTGCATGTAAATAATAAATGTAATTTTATTAATGACTAATATATATATATTTGCTTATATTTATGATTTTTAAAGGTAGATTTAAAATTAACAGCTTACGCAGTGTACAAAGCAGTACAAGACTCTAATACTTCGATTTTATCATTTAATATCACCATTTGAGCAAGCTCCACAGGCACTGCTGGTTTCACGGGTATTGTGTCATCGTTATATACAGAAAGAATCTATTTCAAAGTACAGGAACAATATGCATGTAAGCAGCATTATCTGATTGCAAATGGTAGCATTACCCAAAGAATCCCAATGCCGTAATGGCGTTATTATTATCTTACCTTGGTGTAAGTTCGACAGATTCTCTCAAGCAGCAATGTACTTTGGTACCCTTTTACGGCAGCGAATTTTCTTATCAATGAAATAATAGACAAGAAGAAATTCTCTGCTTCACCTACTGTGTTTTCATCACTTAGGTCGATGTAGCAATTAAGATTATTGGATACTGCCATCGCTGGCCACTTTAAAATCATTGATTCAAGAGCATCCCATACAAAAAGCCGTTTTAATGTAGAACCATTCACAAATACAGATATAAATTTCGGCAAAAACTCCCCACATCGACCTAGAAATCATTAAGCACAACTAAATGTAATTGGTATTGATAATAATTTTAATTCCTTCTTTTAACTAGGAAAATTACATCGAAAATTTTTACATTTGACAGTTCTGATTTTCTAGAAACGAAAATTTTACCAATGCTAATAACAACCGTATATGTCAAATTACATATCACAAACCTGAGATGATATTTAGAGGCATGAACCGAAGAATCTCATGTATTGAGTCATGGAATAGACTGCCATCCCAAGATGGTAAAAACGTCGTAAGCCAATCTATTGCTGCAGGGGGAGGATAATTTAAAAACAAGGTCAAACGGATACAGCGCTCCAGTACAAATAAATGTTTTTCATTTTCTTCTGGCTTAATGCAACTGAATCCTGGAATTTTACATCAAGAATGGATAATTTATTAGAATATAATATATGATTCAGCAACCTATTATTAAAGAAATAATTTTGCAATTGAAAACAGTTAAACATTATTACTGTGCCAAAAGACAATGGCAGCCCAAACGTTAAAAATATCTAGAAGACTCTCATTGCAAGCTAGTAATGGTAATGTTTCGATTTTCCTCAACATTACCAGCATCGATTCCATTGGGCTCAAACGTTGTAAACTAATAAATGAAAAAATAAAACATACCTTGTCATTTACTGTTATGGTATGAGGTGAAAATGCCATTAGCATATGAAGTAGTTACCTGGCTGCGTCGACATCGACTTGGGTGAGAGGGGCGAATTCTTCGAAAAACTGTTGATTAATTACGCAAATCTGTTTAAGATTGTGGCGTTGAATTGTGCCACTAGAATTTTCAGGTGCACCATTTGTATCATCATCATCCCTTGAAAGGCGTTTTTTAGCATTATATAATGCCATTTTCAATTCTGCAGGTAATAACATTCGCTCTTTCTTGTACCCTTTTTTGCTCCATTTTAAATACGATGGATCAAACGAAAACAAGTCGGGTCGCAAATATTGATAGAGACTACAAGTACAAATATCAGGCATTCAGAATTATGCATCATAAATAATGTGGAAAGGCATAACTTACAGTATGCTACAAATCATTTCAAATCTACAATGTTGTCAAATCTTACTGGATTAATTCCGCAATAAAATAGGTTTCATCAATAGTTATTTGCTGTTCAAAAATAGAATATAGTACATCAATGTTCATCCTTGTGACCAATTTGGCTGTAGTAATTCTACGAATGAACTCGGTTAGACAAGGAAGCTGTTAAGAGACAAATTGTGCTATTATATAATATCAATCAATAACCACAATTTAATCAGTTAAATCTCTTCGATATATTGAGCATATTGGCATATGTATACCCAAAAACAATTTTACTTACAATATCAACTCTTTTCTTGCACAGCATTACTAATTTATTATATGTAACTGGATTGCTAAGAAGACTTGTATCCACCAGGCCGTAAATATACAATCCTAAATAAATAATGAAGATACTTGTTAAACAATTAAATAAATTAATAAATTAAAATGTATTAAAATTCTTTTGAGATATTAGAACATATACCGTACCGTAAAGCATCATTATCACTTTGCTAACCACATTTGTAGAGTCCATGCTGGATTTTTTAAACAACCATCTGAGGACTTCTTGAACACAATCTTTATGTAACTTTTCTTTGGGGATCAGAAATGCAATATAAATTTCTTTTTGATGCTCATTTAAAGGAGTACGTTCATGAGATATAATGGTCCAAACTTTTTTCCATTCCATAACCCCTAGTCCTTCTGATAAGGCCCAATCCGAAATGGATTTTACTTCTCCAGCACTTAAAATTTTTAATGGTATAGATCGTTCAGGACTTTGTAACGCTGAAAATTTAGGAAAGTCATATTTCATATTATATTTCAGTAATTCAGAATGTTACTGGGTACATTTATTTAATGAATGGCAATTCAAATATTTTCTCCTTGACTATTCTGTTATAGACATGTATGGTTAAGTCTGCATATAGACATGCATGCATGGACAAGTACATAGAGGTAAACATGAATTTAGTATTTGTAAACTTACCATTGTACAATTTCTCGACAGAGCCCCAATGTTTTATAAACACTCGGAACACTCCTGCTGAATTCGTGTTATGTTCATCTACATTTTCGGAACCATCGAAATCTACTATTGGTTCTTCAGCCTTGGTGTCAGGCTCAGGTTGATTGGCCTTAGAACCTGTTTGTCTTTTTCGTCCTGAATCCGGCTGTTCTTTGGATTGATTTTCTGTAACCTTAATTTTACCAGGAGGTTTAGGCTTTGGACTCTCAGCTGGAGGAGAGTTGTCCCTTCTTGTATTCCTTCTTGGATTACACCTTAGCTGCATGGTACTTCGGCCACCTATAGGGCGGTCCCGGTCCATATTAAGTGTTTAGCTGCCAAATAAATAAATAAATGCTAAAATAAATTCATCTACAAAACTATGCAATGCAATTCGAAAATAAGAATTCACAAATTACAAAAAGAATTAATTTTAACAATTATAAATTAAAATACTTACTTGCATATACTAATATTATCTTCTGTTGGTCGACACTTTGTTAATATTAGTATTTATTAGCGAATGTGGAATGTTTGTCTTGTGTCTTGTCCGCTATTGTTTTACGTGTCAGACTTTACGGCAATATCACCTCAAACTTAAGTCCCTCCAATGTTTAACTTGTGCGGCTTTGGCATCAGTCTGGAATATTTGTACGGACTTTAGTGTTACTCAACGAAGTGCAAAACGCAACACACTTTGGAGTTTGGAAAGCACGGAGTCAGTTTGAAGTGGAAGTAGGCAAAAGTCTCACAACTCTAGGATCGTTGCCTTCTAGGTCTTCATGAAGGTAAATTGATAGTGTATTACCCAATTACCCACCCTAAGTAAATTCACGCGGATATTCCAAGACATTATATTTTATAATGTAATTGCAGCAATCAATGTACAAATTGTGGATGCAGTTGCCATTTATTTCTCGTTTAATTAAGACATTTCTCATATGAAAATGATTTGTTCCATTTTTTCTCAGAAAACTGAAAACATGCAGACTAATGAAAACGCTTTCTTTTTCGATCCCCTCAAAGGCTTTGCAAGTTAGATTTCTTCAATATGTAAAACTATTCTGGAAAGACCTTTGCATAGTTACGAAAAGACACGTGTCCGAAGTGTCAGTGTCTTATCTAGTTCTCTAGTCAAAAGTTTCCCAAAATCTTGGTTTTCCATTTAAATTAGTTTTCTCCAACGAAACGTTGTCGAGGAAAATAGCCGTTGATTTCCCATTCAATTGATTTGTGTTGCCCCAAATTAGAGCCAATCTAGGTCAACATATTTCCTACAACTTTTATGATATCGCAAAATCGCAAATCACTCTGGCTCAACTTATTCTGGTCATTACATTGGCTATTGCAAGCATCCATACAACAGAGAATGGAATTGTTATAACGACTCCAAGTGAGTTTTGGATCACATTATATTTACCTCTATATTAATTAACTATTCCTTTAAGAGTAATATAAAACTTTTTTGCCCTACTTCAACGTACAGTTTCTCTGGTCTTCAGTCACAGTCACACTAGGTCATTAATCAGGATGAAGATTAGAATTTTTATCAAAGTGAAGGGTTTTCTTTGGTAAAGATTATTAAATAGGTTTATCTTTATAGACATTATTGGAATTTGTGTATTACATGTAAATCGCAAAGCACTACTTTTACTTTACTAGAATTTTTTATGTAAAAAAATGTTTGCTTGGGTATTTGACATAGAACTTCTGCACAAGGAACTTTCTATTTGATGATCATGGTGGCCAGACTTCTCAACTGTATTTTTTTCTTCAGAAGTAATGAAATACCTATTTTTGGGAAAACTGGGTACCTATTTGTATGATAATAATTTATTTTCCAACCAATGTATAACACTCCAAATATATATATATGAAGACTCACCTTTGTAGTGATTTGATATTGAAACCGTCAATTATTAAACTACCAGTGAAAATTATGTTCAGTCCTTTTAAGCGAAACGATTACTATTACAATATATAACAATATATAAGCATCATCATAAGTGTTAATCTCCTTACATTAAGCAGTTTTTTTATTTAAATCTACTTACTCTCACTACGCATTGCGTATCACAATAATTATTTAAATGCAACAGCTTTTACACCTTTAGAATTCGATTGGCACGGAATGTAATTTGCGTAAGGGACTTCCCTTGCAAAAATATTACTGCAGAAGATCAAATTTGCTTTATTATTTACCATGTGCATATTTATTATTGAGTAGGTCTGATCAGTGAGAAAGTATTTTCATGCAGAAAGAATGCCTTGGTATTATTATCGACACATTGACCACAAAAATTAAATAATTATCAAATGTGGCAGTGAGACAATAGTTGTGAAGTAAACGTTACTAAATCATTGTCATCATTGTTTGTCAATGAAATATTACGTAATATTACTAATTATAAGGTTCGTAATAGTTATGCATCAATGAATTAATATGGTAACCTAAATAGGGATGGAATAAGTTTTCGTGTCATAATTGATTATGTTGTGTATGAAGGATACAAAGGAAACATTAGATATTTATAATTTGCAACTAGTAGATTTACTGATGTGTATTCATATATAGTACAGATTTAGTATACAAAGTTTACATTATTGTATTTAATTAGATAATTTATATCAATAGTATGGCAAATATGAACTGACGAGTCAAACATGTTCATGAATGAAATAATTACCATAGTCTCAACATACTTAATAGAAGCTTAGTAATCAGGATGAAGATTAGAATTTTTTGAAAATGAAGAGTTTTCTTTGGTAAAGATTGTTAAATAGGTTTATCTTTATAGACATTATTAGCGTCTGTGTATTATATGTAAATCGTAAAGTACTACTTTTACTTTACTAGAACTTTTTATGTAAAAAAATGTTTGCTTGGGTATTTGGCAAAGAACTTCTGTATGTTTAAATTTTAATACTTATATTATAATTACAGCTCTGTCCTGCAATACTCTATGATATTATTTAGTACAGGTGTATATAGGTATGCAAGTGCATAACATGATTTATAAATCCGTATGTACATTTACAGTTTCGTTACAACTATTTATAATATAGGTACATGTATACATGTCGCATTAACAAACATATTATTATGTAATTATGAACAATATTTGGAAGTGGAATAATTTGCAATGCGACGCAATGTTACTTTTAAGTAAACAAAACATTGATGACGGTACACACATTTTATAACAAACTCTAACGGTTAGTACACACTTATTTCTTTAATGTAGTTGTAGTAATGAAATAACGAATAATAAAAACGACAAAGTTCGACATTAACACTGATATGAATGGCAATAAGACACGAAATTTGACAGACTATGGCATGACTCGAGTAATAATACCTAAAATCTCGGTAGAACCTTCTTACCAATAGTATTTCACAAACGAAAGTATTACTAAAGGAAAGCAATCGTCATGGTTCTGGTTCAGAATCAGCGTCCATTCGATAGTCAAAGTCTTGGAAAGAGAGGGGTGAGCCGGATTGTTCCTGCATCAAAATCCGGTGAGCTGCCCTGTCCATTTCTTCTGGAGTCATATCTAACGCTTCTTGCATCTCTCTCGAGGTGTACCGGATAAATTCAGGGTCTTGGCAGTACTTTGCCAGCCCTTGTTGTGTCAGCACCTTTTAACATAGTTTTCCATAGTCAGCACAAATTTTCCATATTATTACACCCAAATCCAATTTACATAAAAATAACCACAACAATTAGAACACACGCCATGATTAAGATTTTGCATGGAGATTATTCCACATTTTGAAAACCCATATTTTTCAGTTATTACTATTTTCGTTTTTATATTACATGACTTTTTTGTTTTTTATATACCTTTTCACATTCTTTTAGGATTTGCTAAATTCCTGAATTTTAAAATAGAGATAAATTATCCGATTATAGAGATAATTACCAAAAAGATGGAAATTTGTCATTATTTTGCAATGAATGTACATAGAACACAAAAGAGAATATTGTTTTCGAATATGACTAGTATGAAGCAACTTACTCTGACCACGAGGCTTTCAGCAGAGCCCACAACTTCCGGAAGAGACAATGTTTTATCTTTGTCTCCACTTCTTGCAGCCATCTGTAAATCCTTCTGAAGTCCACCATTATAAAAAGTCATGTGCACTATTGAAAAAAGAATAAATATTTTGAATAGCTGGTCAACTTGAGTTTGGAGAATCAGCTTTCTAAACCCAAACTGAGTAAGTGAGCAAAGCTACAACTAATGTTACAGTTACAGTACAGTACAAAATACAACATCTAATTACTGTAACAAATCCCCGAGCAACGAGCAAATACTAGTAACTAAAATTACCATCAAACACAGCACAGCGTATTACTTTAGAATTATTCACGGTAATTAGCTGACGGCACATGCTACTTATTCTAATGGATTTCATAGTTAAAACATTTCCCTTACCCACATTTTATTAACAAGTACCACTGGAGTAGTTTGAGTAATGAATCATTATCACTAATTATGTTTAGGTGGTACACATTATAAACAAAATCATGCACTTCTATCCTATTACCTATGGCATGCTTTCAATTAATTATTATAATTAATGGAAAGCTGCACTATCATGTATGCAAATATAATTCAAAATTCAAAGGCTACCTTCTTATACACGTAAAGTTAACGACAAGTATTGTGCAGCCCCGGTGATGGTAATTAACGTATAAACAATATTCTCGGGCGTTTTAATTCGAAAATTAAGATCTTTTCCACAACTTAAAGTAGGATATGGTAAAACGCCAGAATTATTATTGTTGTGGTATTATATCCAATCGGGTAATTAAAACCGATATACACTTCGGACAGGCAATCTCAGAATTCTCACTGTGAAAATCCTTAACAAAATGCTTCATCAAATTATATAAGTGTTAGTGTTAGCATTTTAGCTGTAGTAGCACAAACGTTATATCTGCATACTAAAATATCAAGTAGTAAAGGTTCGTCTCACTAATGTCTATGTAACGGGGTTGGTAGATTCATTTACTACTTTGTTATTAATTTTATTGTTTATCCGTGTTTATTTATGCTACGTTCAGTAAGGAGTGTATAGGTCAATTATTTATCTAAATTAGCCTTTTATAAGTACTTTATGCTACTTCATGGTTAGCAAAAGTATAACTTTATAAAAATTATACAAAAAGATAATATTTAAATTGACAATGGTAAAGAAGGACTCCATACAACTACAAAGTTCAATTTATTTCCAAATTAAAGGATAATTGATTTTATAGTTTTTCCATTACGTTTCTTTTAGTTTTAAGTTAGGATATTTTTACAACCTATCTGGCAAAAATCCAAATTCAGGAATTAATGCATTCTCGCTCTCTCTTGACCCAATTTATAGTAATGTAAGATTAAATCTCATTTTTGATCAGCCTTCTAATTTTGTTATTTCACCTATTGTAGAAAGGAAAATAAATATTTATTGTATTTAACTTACAACATTTAATTACAAAATACGTTGATACAAATACACTGATACATTTGATTTAGATATGCAGAAAGTTTAAGTATAAGTAAAATACGTAATGGATTCATCAAAATTATTTGAAATCGTTATTTACGTATGTCGGTATTTAGCAATATTATCTTTTTGCAGCCTCTTTATATGCATGTAGATGAATTATATCTTGTTCATAGTTATTATGGGGTAATAATTTACAGGATATATATGATCTTTTGGAATCTTAGAATTCACGCTAAAGTTTAACACAACCGAACCGTAGATGACGGATAGCCATGCTTATGAGTAGGTAATGAAATAACAAAATAAAGAAGACTTAAATACCGTAAGTAAAAGTTAGCCGCAAAAAGGCTTTTAAAAATTTAAGCGTTAATGAGTACCGTATCAAATGTTTATGAATTTTGAACTTTTGCATTTGAAAAACGGGCAAATGGTTTATTAACGGTGTTCATCACCTTTTCACAAAGTAAAATTTCAGTGGGTTACTAGTTTAATTTATGTCTTGTGTGTCCATATTTGAGATGACTGTAATTTTGTTTTCACTTTCTCTGAAATGTATTTAATGAATACATTTCTGGAAAGTTTTATTTCCAGTTTACATTGTGTAATATTTAGAGTTTACTTAATTCAATTTTTTAAATCTTCATCTGCTCATTTGCTTTCAACTTCTACTTTTGTCATTTTCACTCTTAACGACACCCCCATTTAAAAGTTTTCCTCACTATGCAGTTTTAATTGGCAAAACTTATATTTTTGTTATATTGTTTTTAATTCTGATTAATATTTGTGCATTTGGAGTTTACCCTCAGGGGAAAAATTATTTAACATTGGGTATCTAACTATTTTTCAACATTTTAGAAATTAACTTTTTAATTCAATACTTCAAATCGAGCCTTAATCCTTGCTATGCAATTTTATTTATTTCACTACAGCGTTATAATTTTTACAAATGGGGTCAATAGTGACATTATGTGTATAAAATTTCTGTGGGTATAATTTAAAATTTCAATAAATTAATGATTCCTAAGTTGGAATGGCAATTAAGCGATTAACAGAAGGTCTATGGAATGACTTTTATTTTTTCTACTTTAACGAAACAATATGCAAATTTTTTCTGCAAAAAGTGTACAAATGCGATAGAGTAATAATTATTTGCATATTTTGACTGCTGTTTTGGAGGGTTGAACTACTGTGAAGGGCTACATACCGTAATAAATTTGCGTGGGCAGAAATAAAAAGAATGAACGACGAAGAATGCAATTAAATAACGACTGAATGCTCTAGAGGTGGCCATAACAATAGCCTATGACTAGGCCTTAGTAAAGAGTGCGAATTTAAAATTTGATGAGCTAAACTAACTGTAGCTGACTAACTATGAACTAGAGCGAGTATGTAGAAGAAATAATGAATGTAATTTCGTACGTAGTTTTTAGTTAGTACTTGTTTAGCAAACCTCGCTCGGGAGTGAGTTCATCAGCACTAGCGGTCTTAATGACATAGGACCTACAAATCAAAATATTAATAGCATTAACGGCTGTGCCACCGCAGTTAATTCAATTACTTCCAATAGTGTAACTCTTTCGACGGCTTCTTGCATCTTACCTGCACCCACGACTCCCACTCCTCAGTTGACTGAAAATAGAGCTAATCAAATTCAGAATACAACTTCGAAAATTGGTAATCTTCCTTTTCAAGACTAATAATTAACGATTAGTTAGAGTGAAATATTCATTCCACCATAGTTTGGGTGTTACCTACCTCCGTCAAATTATCCAATTAGATTATTCAAACATTTACAATTTCATAAGTACACCTTGCTAGTATTCCTAGTGCCTAAACGAAACAAAATACCATGTTCGCTGTTAACACTAACATTTTTTATTGTTAAACAGTTCCAGGACGAAATATGAGAAAGCGGAAAGCAGCTACGACGGCCACTTAACCAAGTGTATTATATATTAATAGAGCGCGAGCGAAACGTCAGGGTAAGACAATTGCATTTTTCACATACAGTGCAAACTCAAAGCTACATGAAAATATTAGTGTGCAGACTGGTTTTCTTAAAAATAAAAATATTGTGACCTTATATTCAATTATCCAATTAAGTTGAACAGTGAAAATAATTATCTGTACGCCAAAACAGTACCAATTCAACTGGTCTTCACATTTTCATTTAGAAATGAGTGTTGTGCTGCTAATTATATTTAAAATTCGAAATGTGAAGTGGATGTTACCGGCAAATAAATGCAACGTTTTTACTTAAAACTCTCGAAAATCAATAATTAGTGATTTATACAACCATCGCTTTAACTGCTTTTCAATAGGTGATATAATGACACTATAGAACTATACCCTAGGATAATATGTCCATTCGTCATAAGTACATTTATCAATCAATGAGTAAACAGTAGTGAAATATTGATTCTCGCAGCCAGCAAGCTAATGCAAACTAATGCTTTTCATACTTTTCAAAAACGCTTAGTGAGACAAAGTTTAAAATTAAAATTAATTAAACTTGACTTAAAATTAATGATTTCCTATTTACTAATAGTCATTCAATTTGAACTCTTAAGTATAGATAATATTTTTACATTTCAATAACAATCATTTATAAAACTTTTTCATTTGGAACAAAAATTCATTTAAATAAATAATGAACTCTGATTTTATATTTTTTTAGAACCGATTCTCCGAATTTAACTATTCACTTCAGATCTCGAAAAACATGGACTCATTCACGCGTGATTGTAGTGACTCCTCAGTTCGGATATATTTCAACCTTCCTAAATTTCATTGGAAAGAGATCATTATGTAGCTCCACCTCATCATTTGAATCTGCCTACCTGCCTTAAGGTGAATATCTACCACTGGGATTTTTAGCCTCACATTTGCTAAAGATGTAACTTCACAGTCACAGTAACGTTATTGGTCAATAGAAATTATTCTCAAACCATTTAAGAAAATGCGATACTTTTCCAAAGGCAGCGAAGAACAAAAAACTTTTATGAACGAAGCTTTGTTATATTTTATTGTAGTACGTAAGTCAAGCCTAATGGTCAAGATTTCTCAGGATTATACTTATACAACGAAATTCGTTATAATTCTTTCTTTTTTACATAAGCCTTTCTGATCAATGGCATTACTTCTATAATTTTAGTTTTATTACCATGTTTTGAAAATCACGAAAGCTGGAAACTGGAAATTATAATTATGGACAATAAGCCATTCTCTTTAGGCACCATATAACATAATTTGTCAGTGTTGGCCTGCTTCAAAGACGTAAGGTTTGAGAGTAACATTCGTTGACTGGAGACATGTAAAACAGAGTAAAGAGAATAAATGTACTGCTACTTTGCAAATATCAGTAACAATGACAGCATTAGTAAACCTTGTACTTTTAGCCAAAGGTGACACTAAATATGTTAATTTTGTCTTACTTTGAGGATTTAAAGTATTTCTCGTAGTATTAACGTCTATAATATGTGAAATGATTGCAGAAATTCTTAGAGAAGAATACACTTGTGCACATTATGTTTTTTTGCATTTTGATTTGTATCACAGAGGACAACAAAAAGGAATAATATTTTTATTTCATGAAGTAGTGTTTGTTATGGTAATTTCTCCGGTTCTAAATGCGTCATTGGAAAGATTCCAGTGGTTTTAAGGACTGATTAAAATGATTGGCGCAGAATAGCAGATGTTATTACGGTGGACTACATATTTTATAAATTAAATTTTTATTACTTCCACAATCTCGCAATAAGTGTCGGCGATTTTTCAATTTTTAATGAACACTTATTTTTGAATATCCTCTAGGATACTACTTAGAAATCAATCTTTGTAGACTCGTGAAAACATTTCTTCCATTCATTGCAGAAAGAATTTACTGAGAATATTTAAAAAGCCTTTTAAATTGGGCGTTTTTAATGGGGTCGAAAACTTTCTACGTTAAACTTTTAGGGCTATAAACAATACTATTTACTCTTTTTCATATGCTGGGTGACATTTTTGTAAATAAATATTAAATTAACTTTTGAAATGACCACTTTTTAGAATTTGAATAGTTAGGTGCCAACAGACACTGCCTTTTAGTTGGCTTTGAAATTTATTATTTGCCGTATTTTTGTTTGCCAATTAAAATTTGTGAAATGCCATTCATTTATTATCCTTGAATTCTTCGGATATTAATTTGAAGACGTACAATGATAAATAAATACCAAGCTCTAATATAGTGAATACAAGATTAATGTGGCTTTAAATTGCTTTTCACAAGAAATATTATTTACAACGTCATGGAAAGTATGTCAAATCTCCTGCAGGTAAAATGATCAATAAATATGTCAAATGGCAGCCCTAATTACCTAGATGAAAAATGAAAATACAAATATTTGCAGTGTGCAATGTAAGTATGACTTGTAAAGCTCACTTCCATTATAGATTAAAGAATATTCTCAATGGTGGAAGCAAGAAAAACAAAATCATATCCTCAATTGTTTGAGAAAACAAAAAGGATTAAATTCCTATATTTCGAATAATAAACGTTCTGCTCTTAATGATGTCGTAAAAATCAGATTTACGTGAAATAAATAAAACATTGCGTATCCACCATTAACCGAAAGTGTGATACAGTTTTAAATTTGCACAAAAACATTATGAGTTACACTGTTTCAACAAGTTTGTCTTATTTTCAATACGACTAGCAATAGTAAATGGGAAAGAATTTCGTGTAGAATTATTGTACCTGGGATTGTGAGAAAGTTTTATGGCGAATGACTTAAATACTATAATTAAACACCCTTGTAATTGTTCTCAAAATATATACTACCACTGAAATAAACTTGTGCACGATTTCTTTATCCTTAAGTGCTTTAACCACGGCGGGTATCCAGCGGGCATAATCTTTATTAGATTTCCACACGCTTGCAGCACTAACTGATCATAAGGCCTTAAGCTTTACCTTTAGCAATAGTTTGTTAAAATACGATTACCTAAACTGGGTGAGTCGCCATTCCAAAGTGCCCTTTTGTCATTATGTAGAGACATAATTTCACTTACTGTGTGCGAGGATTTCATTGGGAAATTTTTGTATAGACATTTACATTGTTTATATAATAGTTTGGTAATATTCTATTCTTTGGTTCAGAGTTTGGGATTAGTTGTGTTCGGGTTTCCTTTGACTTTCGGTGTTATTTGATGCGATATATAATCGTAAGCAACTTGGCTACAGTTCTGGTAAATTACTAATAGGTTGTCCTGAACAGGAGATCAAAATAACTTTTCAAAATTTTAGTATTAGATTGGTACGGAATGTAAATCGTACTGGAGGAAGGTTTACCCAAACCTTGTTACTTTAGTATTTATTTAAAATACCATTTTGTGTTTTTTATTATTGACTTGTACTCATTAAAACGTCGCTCAATTTATATAAAAACAAGCTAGCAATATGCCTTCACTTTGCATTTTAGTCTTATACAATTTATTTTGCTAAGAAGTCTTATTAGTTTCTATGTTATATTTGTAAACAAACAATAATGCCATGTTTTATAGTTATAATTGCTACAAATGTATTAATTATTTAAGAAATTATGGAAAAGTGTTCATAGATGAAGTATATTTATACATATGATTGTTATCACTTTTTTATTCAGTAATTAGAAAACACAGTGTAATGGAAAGTTGCATTAAATTAACATCATTGTATAATAATTACACGTTTAACAGAATATATGCATTTTTAGGGATCACATGTAGAAATTAGAAATAAATAGCAGCAATATTTTATGTCAAATGTATTTCATCAAAATTTCTGAATCTAAATATAAGTTAACCCTATTAAATTGTATTAGTTTAAATATTTAATGGTTAACACATGATTTTAGGAAAATAGATGACAATATTGAACATGCAAAGTAGTGAAAATTTTAAAATTTTACCTCGTGTTGTAAATAAAAGTATAAAGAGTATCTTATTTTCAATGGTTTACCCTTAAAGTATAAAAATGATACACATGACAATTCCTGGTGATTCACCCTCCACGACTTATAGTGTGTCATATGTAGAATAAATGCGTAGTAGTTATACCTTTTGTAAAGTTTGAGATAAAAATAAACTATTTCAAAATTATTCGCACGCAAAATTATTCCTTTTACAATTTAGTCTATGTCTCATAGATTCTTTCATGTCATAAGGTAAATGTAAACCTAAATTCATAGTAAATGTGATAATAGGTAGGTAACGGCATTAATTACCCCAATCAGGTAATTCTGGTAATCCTTCTACACCTAGAAGCATATTGTGAAATACGATTATCCTTATTATTAAAGCTTGGCTACCCGTCAAGGTTTAATAGCTTAAAATAAGATATATTCGTTAGTAAAAGAATAATCAACGAAAATTTATTTAATTCGTGAAAATTAGAATTGGAGAGCGACAAAAAACCAACTATTTTTAGGAAAATTCAGAGAACGGAAACTAACTTAAATTACTTTGATCAATTTTGTAGGAAGTTCCTTTTGGTTATACCAAATACACACATTAGTTTGCTATTATGACATGACTATCTATTTTACGCTATCATGTAGGTTAATAATTCAATTTACAAAACTGAATAAAACCCTGATATGAATATGCGCAAAGTATATGTACCAGGGCACTCAAATAGAAATATCAATATCCATTCAAAAGTCACAACATTAAAGATTAAACACACTTTATTGTGATTTTATAATGTGTAGTAAAGGATGTTTATCTACAAACTAATAATACATATAGAAACAGGATTTCAAGCTGTACAAGATCTATACTTCACCCTCATTTGCAAGCATATTAGGGATGCCATTACTAATGGGGAATTTTCTTCCAGTCTCAGGACATTCCAGTTCTCCTGTTATCACTTCAATCTAAAGAACAGAAAAAATTAAAACTTAATTACCTCAGATGTTATTGAATTGTGTACTGAAGTCGTCGGTGTTCAAGAGATGAAAGGTGGTTATGGGTTGAAGAATTGCAAAATTGTAATCACCTCAAATAACACATGATGGGCTTTCTTCAAGAACTCCTCATTTGTCGTCGTCTGCCAAGCTTAATGGGATTCCTTCCGCTCTTCCTATCTGTGATACAATAAAAGTAAACATTATTATTATCACATGTAAAAGCACTTCTAAGTACAACTTTTGAAAAGTTAATAAATTTTCTGGAATTGAAAAAATGCTGGAGAAAAATAGCTTTCTATATTTAATTAGAAATTTTTCTGATATTTGCAATTTTCACTTTTATTTACCCCTTAATAACAGAAATGACATTTTCGATAACCTTTTAAAAAATAAATTCGCAGATTCGCAACGGACTATAATGAAGAACAATAGTATATCGACCTCAAAGTTGATATGGAAGAATACAATAGAGCTCATTAAATTTGTGGAAAAATTACCCCTTCTAAATAATAATTGTAAAGAAGGTATTCTTATATATCTGTGCTCCTTTTTGTTACAAATAATAATACTGGAAAAGTAAGGGAGCAAGTGATTACCAAAAGCAACACAAATCCTTCAACTTGTTCCAAACCACATACATTTTATTTCGGAGATTTCTATTTAGTATTTATTATGTTATTATTAAGCAATTATTTTTTGGAAATCAGCCAAATAATTGCTGGATTCGTCTCTTTAAAATAATTTGTTCACTTACACTCTGGACCGCCTCTACTAGCACTGGCCAATCCACTTTGGGAATCATTTTGGCAAGGAATGCCGGATGAAAGTCTGTGTGAGTTATTTTGACTTCGGTTGCCTGAAAAATCAAACATATAACGGTATAACATTATAATAAATTTATTGCTTTGTAATATTGATCATTATTCAAATTTAACCCAAAAATGAAATTGAATGCCCAACACAATAATTGTACAGGATATACAAAAATTAAACTTCGGAATGCATTTAGAAATATTGAAATACTTCTACTCTAACTCGAAATTAAAAAAGGTAGGTATCTATTGGTAGGTAATCAACGACGTAATTTGGCAAAAATAATGTAATCATCCAAATTAAATTAGGTAACAAAACTTACAGAAAGTTTCAGCGGGTACCCAACTTGAACTTTGCGAATCATCTTGGAGGTTAATATGTTATGAGTGAAAAGTTTCATTTTTATTCTAATATTTAAAAGGTAAGGTTAAGATCGTTTGGAATTGATGTTATAGTAAAATAACCGATAAAGTTGATTTTTAAATTCCAAATTCCACGTGCTGATGATTGTTATTTATATTCCACAACGTGAGTGATGTTTCTGCACAGATAATATTCAATTATCGTAGCTGAAACCATGAGTTCAAATATTCCTCTTCTTCCCAATGTGTTCCACGGAATTCCACTACGCGCTTCGAACGCTTTGTCGCTGACTAAACACAGACCCTTCCATGCACACCACACGACTATGCAGACACATGTGTATGAAAAGGTTCGAAGCCATTTCTGTTTTAGTTTTAGTTTGAAAAAATTCCTGTGGGTTTCCCATCGATTTTAAAATTTCAAATTTTGATGGAAATGAAGGAATATTAAATAAAGAACAATTTAAGGGGCTTCTATCAGTTCTGGGTATGGTGGTTCGATTAGGAGAGCCCTTAGAATAGTTAAAACCTCCAATCTCAGGCTTTCATAGGAGTAGGTGTAGCGAACTCGAGACTATGCGATCGTAGTGAGATTTTTTGGTAAGCCATAGATGCTTGGAACGGAAGTTGTAGCTATTCTCCCCAATACTCTTAGTTTCACCATATCTACAGTATGTCTACAAAGAGAGTTGACATATCCCAAAACGACTGTTTTTTTCCCCTTCAAATTTTTTTGGGGGAAAGTGAGATAATACCGGATTTACACCGAACTAGACCTCAGGAGCAATTTTGAAAAAATTTTCAAAAATTTTTCAAAATTTTTTCAAAATTGCTCCTGAGGTCTAGTTCGGTGTAAATCCGGTGTTATCTCACTTTCCCCCAAAAAAATTTGAAGGGGAAAAAAACTTAGTCGTTTTGGGATATGTCAACTCTCTTTGTAGACATACTGTATATCTGTGGTTTCACCACTATCTAGGAAGCCAAACCGTCTACTCGCTATGTTATTACTATTACACTCTGCCCTATATGAGCCAATAGCCTATGCCATTGCAATCATAAAAACAATTTACACTAGATGGGAAAATCTAATAAAGTATGCACGAACATTGTACATGTGTTCCAGTTTTATTTCGTATTTAGAATGAACTGAATAGCCGATTGAGATTACTTAAATAAAACTCATTTCAAGCATTAAACTGAAACTGCGGGTTTTAATTTGAACCCATTGTTGCAAAGGGATGTTTTCGTTTAATGCATACGGCATTCATTTTGCGAATTTGAGAATGTAATTTTCTGCGTACAGGCCTGAGATTGTATAAGCGGTTGGACAATACTTATGGTTGATTTGATTGGTATAAAGAAGTACAGTGTATCACAGGATAACATCCAATACGTAAGCTCCATAGATAAAAAATTAGATGTCGTAAGTTGGGCGTTCTTACTTACGTAAGATTAAGACTTAATTAGATGTCGTAAGTAAGAACGCACACTTACGCCATCTAATTTTTTATCTATGCGTAAGCTCGACGGGGAAATACCTGTGGCGCGGAATAAAAATTGGTCTTCAAATTGAAGCACACAGGCACACAACAAACTACTAATAAAACAAAATCTGTAATCGGTACTAAACATTAATCGTCACTGACCAAAACTTAACCGTCAGTCGTCATCCGTTACCGTAAGTAAGAACTTGCTCGGACATCACAACACAACACAACAACAGCAGCTCTGGTTCGCAGTTGGCAGCAGACTTGTATATAACTTCTTCATTTAATGGATTCACAAACGCAGGAGGATACTTGTATTCGAAACGAGGATGCTGAAAACATTGATCCAGTAATACCTAGTTCTAGTTCTTGTGCTCTTGAAGTCTTTGCCCCAGAAGAGGAAGCCGTTTGTGCTGTTCCTTGGGATTCTGGTGATATCGATCCTGAAAAAGGAGACCAAAAGTGTCCTAAATGTAGTTTAGGCGACTTGCGCTGGTTCGAGAGTGTTGAAAGTTACCTCAAAATGTGTAATAACCTATTTGTAAGTTTTTTAAAGTAAATTTATGAAGATTTCTTTATGTTTTGCTTTGTCATTATATTTTGTACATATTGTACTATTACATAGAAATAAAGTAGGACTAATCAATATCAATCGATGATTTGTCTTTGTCAAATAATATGATTGGTTTGATTAGATCTAACACCAAGTTATACTTCAACTTTATTGAACGGTAGCAGAAGTAGCAGTATTCTAAAAGTCAAAAGTTCAGAGTTTTGCTTTCAGATACCGCAAAGAAGGCTTTTGTATTATTGTGGTCACAAGTTAGCACATCATTTTTTATAATGAAAGAATTGAATTGAAATGCTAAAGTAGAACATAGTGTGCGTACGTAAAAAATGCCTTTTTCCAGAGGGGCGGGGGTCGCACTAAAAGGTACCCCCGGGCGGTTAGGGCAAATAAAGGGGTGTTCCCTTGAATCGAATCCCTTGTTACAAATTTTTTACCGTGCTTTCTGCTATTTTCACCGAATTTTCTCCCTTATATATATAATTTTCACCTCTTATTCTTATTATTATATATAGGTATACATAATTCATTGGAGGTGATCGGATTGGATTAGTAACTGAATGGAACATGGGAGTTTTTCGTGCATGGCAGTATGAAATGTGCTTGTGCTTAAATTAGAGCCCACTTTCTATTACTCCACTAAGATGAATAATATTGAAAATGGCCATGGGGGGGGGGGTCAATTTGTACTTAGTACTTGCACTACCAACTAATACTAATACACTAAAACTAAAGTGTACTTATTTATTGTTGCAATCGACTTCGCCATTGCCAGTCTATTGTATTTATTACTGCTACATTCAACTTCGCAATAGTCAGTTCGTCAGTTGTATTTCATTTAATTAGTTTGCTATCTGTCAAACAATTAAACAAAGTTCATTTTCGTTTCTAGATTTTAAATGATGCTTTTTAAAATTATAGTGCGACTACCCATTCAGCGACGGCGACATTTTAGAAAGGAATGCCAAAACATCTTCAGAGATACGGGAATGTGAGGCCTCTGCTGTCGTCAACTACGAAAAGTCGTCTGAAGAATCGGAACCGCCTGTGGGGAAAAGCTTTCGAGAAGTACACCAGTTTTATGAAGATATCTTTCCTGTTATTCAAAAGTACATCAAGATGTCCAACGTGGATTAAATGAGATTGTATGTTCTTAATCTTCTTAAACAGATAATGGTCACTTTTGTCCTATCCTCTATCTATATTGGTAGTTAAAATAAATATGGTGATATGTGCCAGGAGAGAGGAGAGGGTACTGAGTATAGGTATTTAATAGATAAATAAATTTTCCTTCTTTTTTGCTAGTGAAATTAAATTAATTTCAATCCGAGTATAAATATTGATAGTTACTATCTCAACTTAAAATTTAATTACAAAAAATTGTCAGGTAACTTTAACCTTGTAAACAATAATTTAAGTTCTGGCCGAGCGACTCCAAAAATAAAATAATTATCAAATGTGGCAGTGAGACAATAGTTGTGAAGTAAACGTTACTAAATCATTGTCATCATTGTTTGTCAATAAACTGTTATGTAATATTATGTAATATCAGAATGAACTGAATAGCCGATTGAGATTACTTAAATAAAACTACCTGCATAACATCCGTACAATATAGATAATATGATAATATAGTAAAATATGCGCAATTAATAATTCATATAATAATTCTTCGAAAAGCAAATTTTAATTCATATATCAATATATATTAATTCACAAAACTAGAAATGTAAATCTAAATAAATCGTCGTGGACCCTCGAACGATATCCGTAATTTTTACAGGTTTTGTACTAATTTTTTGCAATCTTTACAGTCAAAAACAAGCAATGAGCTTACTTATATTGAATGTAACACAAAAGTTCACTGATGGAACTGCACAAGTAGACTAATTTAAAGAAACTTAATAGTCCTAAAATGGTAGCGTCGACTTAAGAATTATAATGCAAAATTTTACACAAATTACACTGGTATTATATTGGCTAAGTTAAAAATAAATTATGATTAAATTTTAGAGGAAATATCGACCTACTCATTGGACGGGTAAATGCACGGCTAAATGGCCACTATGCACGGCTAAATGTCTATATACTTGTGGGGCCTTAAGTTTTAAATCGTTCCAACGAAAATGATTTTGGCCGTAGTTGATTGGGCAAGGACTAGAGGGATCGACACAGTACTCATGAAGCGCTTTACTATAAAAGCAATTCAATTTTTCCGTCATTAGTTCTACATTCAAAAGGCCCCTTTCTTTTTTCCCTTGTTTCAGCAATAAAGCTTTCTTAGAGAGGGCTTCATATTCCGGTTTAAAAAGCTTTATTAGAGGTCTACTATTTTCTTTTCTTGCATAGAAGAGGAACATTTCTTGCTTAAATCCAAAGCAGTCCTTCGCTTGCTTGGAATCTTTCGGAAGAGAACTGATTCTATTTGCATGTAAATAATAAATGTAATTTTATTAATGACTAATATATATATATTTGCTTATATTTATGATTTTTAAAGGTAGATTTAAAATTAACAGCTTACGCAGTGTACAAAGCAGTACAAGACTCTAATACTTCGATTTTATCATTTAATATCACCATTTGAGCAAGCTCCACAGGCACTGCTGGTTTCACGGGTATTGTGTCATCGTTATATACAGAAAGAATCTATTTCAAAGTACAGGAACAATATGCATGTAAGCAGCATTATCTGATTGCAAATGGTAGCATTACCCAAAGAATCCCAATGCCGTAATGGCGTTATTATTATCTTACCTTGGTGTAAGTTCGACAGATTCTCTCAAGCAGCAATGTACTTTGGTACCCTTTTACGGCAGCGAATTTTCTTATCAATGAAATAATAGACAAGAAGAAATTCTCTGCTTCACCTACTGTGTTTTCATCACTTAGGTCGATGTAGCAATTAAGATTATTGGATACTGCCATCGCTGGCCACTTTAAAATCATTGATTCAAGAGCATCCCATACAAAAAGCCGTTTTAATGTAGAACCATTCACAAATACAGATATAAATTTCGGCAAAAACTCCCCACATCGACCTAGAAATCATTAAGCACAACTAAATGTAATTGGTATTGATAATAATTTTAATTCCTTCTTTTAACTAGGAAAATTACATCGAAAATTTTTACATTTGACAGTTCTGATTTTCTAGAAACGAAAATTTTACCAATGCTAATAACAACCGTATATGTCAAATTACATATCACAAACCTGAGATGATATTTAGAGGCATGAACCGAAGAATCTCATGTATTGAGTCATGGAATAGACTGCCATCCCAAGATGGTAAAAACGTCGTAAGCCAATCTATTGCTGCAGGGGGAGGATAATTTAAAAACAAGGTCAAACGGATACAGCGCTCCAGTACAAATAAATGTTTTTCATTTTCTTCTGGCTTAATGCAACTGAATCCTGGAATTTTACATCAAGAATGGATAATTTATTAGAATATAATATATGATTCAGCAACCTATTATTAAAGAAATAATTTTGCAATTGAAAACAGTTAAACATTATTACTGTGCCAAAAGACAATGGCAGCCCAAACGTTAAAAATATCTAGAAGACTCTCATTGCAAGCTAGTAATGGTAATGTTTCGATTTTCCTCAACATTACCAGCATCGATTCCATTGGGCTCAAACGTTGTAAACTAATAAATGAAAAAATAAAACATACCTTGTCATTTACTGTTATGGTATGAGGTGAAAATGCCATTAGCATATGAAGTAGTTACCTGGCTGCGTCGACATCGACTTGGGTGAGAGGGGCGAATTCTTCGAAAAACTGTTGATTAATTACGCAAATCTGTTTAAGATTGTGGCGTTGAATTGTGCCACTAGAATTTTCAGGTGCACCATTTGTATCATCATCATCCCTTGAAAGGCGTTTTTTAGCATTATATAATGCCATTTTCAATTCTGCAGGTAATAACATTCGCTCTTTCTTGTACCCTTTTTTGCTCCATTTTAAATACGATGGATCAAACGAAAACAAGTCGGGTCGCAAATATTGATAGAGACTACAAGTACAAATATCAGGCATTCAGAATTATGCATCATAAATAATGTGGAAAGGCATAACTTACAGTATGCTACAAATCATTTCAAATCTACAATGTTGTCAAATCTTACTGGATTAATTCCGCAATAAAATAGGTTTCATCAATAGTTATTTGCTGTTCAAAAATAGAATATAGTACATCAATGTTCATCCTTGTGACCAATTTGGCTGTAGTAATTCTACGAATGAACTCGGTTAGACAAGGAAGCTGTTAAGAGACAAATTGTGCTATTATATAATATCAATCAATAACCACAATTTAATCAGTTAAATCTCTTCGATATATTGAGCATATTGGCATATGTATACCCAAAAACAATTTTACTTACAATATCAACTCTTTTCTTGCACAGCATTACTAATTTATTATATGTAACTGGATTGCTAAGAAGACTTGTATCCACCAGGCCGTAAATATACAATCCTAAATAAATAATGAAGATACTTGTTAAACAATTAAATAAATTAATAAATTAAAATGTATTAAAATTCTTTTGAGATATTAGAACATATACCGTACCGTAAAGCATCATTATCACTTTGCTAACCACATTTGTAGAGTCCATGCTGGATTTTTTAAACAACCATCTGAGGACTTCTTGAACACAATCTTTATGTAACTTTTCTTTGGGGATCAGAAATGCAATATAAATTTCTTTTTGATGCTCATTTAAAGGAGTACGTTCATGAGATATAATGGTCCAAACTTTTTTCCATTCCATAACCCCTAGTCCTTCTGATAAGGCCCAATCCGAAATGGATTTTACTTCTCCAGCACTTAAAATTTTTAATGGTATAGATCGTTCAGGACTTTGTAACGCTGAAAATTTAGGAAAGTCATATTTCATATTATATTTCAGTAATTCAGAATGTTACTGGGTACATTTATTTAATGAATGGCAATTCAAATATTTTCTCCTTGACTATTCTGTTATAGACATGTATGGTTAAGTCTGCATATAGACATGCATGCATGGACAAGTACATAGAGGTAAACATGAATTTAGTATTTGTAAACTTACCATTGTACAATTTCTCGACAGAGCCCCAATGTTTTATAAACACTCGGAACACTCCTGCTGAATTCGTGTTATGTTCATCTACATTTTCGGAACCATCGAAATCTACTATTGGTTCTTCAGCCTTGGTGTCAGGCTCAGGTTGATTGGCCTTAGAACCTGTTTGTCTTTTTCGTCCTGAATCCGGCTGTTCTTTGGATTGATTTTCTGTAACCTTAATTTTACCAGGAGGTTTAGGCTTTGGACTCTCAGCTGGAGGAGAGTTGTCCCTTCTTGTATTCCTTCTTGGATTACACCTTAGCTGCATGGTACTTCGGCCACCTATAGGGCGGTCCCGGTCCATATTAAGTGTTTAGCTGCCAAATAAATAAATAAATGCTAAAATAAATTCATCTACAAAACTATGCAATGCAATTCGAAAATAAGAATTCACAAATTACAAAAAGAATTAATTTTAACAATTATAAATTAAAATACTTACTTGCATATACTAATATTATCTTCTGTTGGTCGACACTTTGTTAATATTAGTATTTATTAGCGAATGTGGAATGTTTGTCTTGTGTCTTGTCCGCTATTGTTTTACGTGTCAGACTTTACGGCAATATCACCTCAAACTTAAGTCCCTCCAATGTTTAACTTGTGCGGCTTTGGCATCAGTCTGGAATATTTGTACGGACTTTAGTGTTACTCAACGAAGTGCAAAACGCAACACACTTTGGAGTTTGGAAAGCACGGAGTCAGTTTGAAGTGGAAGTAGGCAAAAGTCTCACAACTCTAGGATCGTTGCCTTCTAGGTCTTCATGAAGGTAAATTGATAGTGTATTACCCAATTACCCACCCTAAGTAAATTCACGCGGATATTCCAAGACATTATATTTTATAATGTAATTGCAGCAATCAATGTACAAATTGTGGATGCAGTTGCCATTTATTTCTCGTTTAATTAAGACATTTCTCATATGAAAATGATTTGTTCCATTTTTTCTCAGAAAACTGAAAACATGCAGACTAATGAAAACGCTTTCTTTTTCGATCCCCTCAAAGGCTTTGCAAGTTAGATTTCTTCAATATGTAAAACTATTCTGGAAAGACCTTTGCATAGTTACGAAAAGACACGTGTCCGAAGTGTCAGTGTCTTATCTAGTTCTCTAGTCAAAAGTTTCCCAAAATCTTGGTTTTCCATTTAAATTAGTTTTCTCCAACGAAACGTTGTCGAGGAAAATAGCCGTTGATTTCCCATTCAATTGATTTGTGTTGCCCCAAATTAGAGCCAATCTAGGTCAACATATTTCCTACAACTTTTATGATATCGCAAAATCGCAAATCACTCTGGCTCAACTTATTCTGGTCATTACATTGGCTATTGCAAGCATCCATACAACAGAGAATGGAATTGTTATAACGACTCCAAGTGAGTTTTGGATCACATTATATTTACCTCTATATTAATTAACTATTCCTTTAAGAGTAATATAAAACTTTTTTGCCCTACTTCAACGTACAGTTTCTCTGGTCTTCAGTCACAGTCACACTAGGTCATTAATCAGGATGAAGATTAGAATTTTTATCAAAGTGAAGGGTTTTCTTTGGTAAAGATTATTAAATAGGTTTATCTTTATAGACATTATTGGAATTTGTGTATTACATGTAAATCGCAAAGCACTACTTTTACTTTACTAGAATTTTTTATGTAAAAAAATGTTTGCTTGGGTATTTGACATAGAACTTCTGCACAAGGAACTTTCTATTTGATGATCATGGTGGCCAGACTTCTCAACTGTATTTTTTTCTTCAGAAGTAATGAAATACCTATTTTTGGGAAAACTGGGTACCTATTTGTATGATAATAATTTATTTTCCAACCAATGTATAACACTCCAAATATATATATATGAAGACTCACCTTTGTAGTGATTTGATATTGAAACCGTCAATTATTAAACTACCAGTGAAAATTATGTTCAGTCCTTTTAAGCGAAACGATTACTATTACAATATATAACAATATATAAGCATCATCATAAGTGTTAATCTCCTTACATTAAGCAGTTTTTTTATTTAAATCTACTTACTCTCACTACGCATTGCGTATCACAATAATTATTTAAATGCAACAGCTTTTACACCTTTAGAATTCGATTGGCACGGAATGTAATTTGCGTAAGGGACTTCCCTTGCAAAAATATTACTGCAGAAGATCAAATTTGCTTTATTATTTACCATGTGCATATTTATTATTGAGTAGGTCTGATCAGTGAGAAAGTATTTTCATGCAGAAAGAATGCCTTGGTATTATTATCGACACATTGACCACAAAAATTAAATAATTATCAAATGTGGCAGTGAGACAATAGTTGTGAAGTAAACGTTACTAAATCATTGTCATCATTGTTTGTCAATGAAATATTACGTAATATTACTAATTATAAGGTTCGTAATAGTTATGCATCAATGAATTAATATGGTAACCTAAATAGGGATGGAATAAGTTTTCGTGTCATAATTGATTATGTTGTGTATGAAGGATACAAAGGAAACATTAGATATTTATAATTTGCAACTAGTAGATTTACTGATGTGTATTCATATATAGTACAGATTTAGTATACAAAGTTTACATTATTGTATTTAATTAGATAATTTATATCAATAGTATGGCAAATATGAACTGACGAGTCAAACATGTTCATGAATGAAATAATTACCATAGTCTCAACATACTTAATAGAAGCTTAGTAATCAGGATGAAGATTAGAATTTTTTGAAAATGAAGAGTTTTCTTTGGTAAAGATTGTTAAATAGGTTTATCTTTATAGACATTATTAGCGTCTGTGTATTATATGTAAATCGTAAAGTACTACTTTTACTTTACTAGAACTTTTTATGTAAAAAAATGTTTGCTTGGGTATTTGGCAAAGAACTTCTGTATGTTTAAATTTTAATACTTATATTATAATTACAGCTCTGTCCTGCAATACTCTATGATATTATTTAGTACAGGTGTATATAGGTATGCAAGTGCATAACATGATTTATAAATCCGTATGTACATTTACAGTTTCGTTACAACTATTTATAATATAGGTACATGTATACATGTCGCATTAACAAACATATTATTATGTAATTATGAACAATATTTGGAAGTGGAATAATTTGCAATGCGACGCAATGTTACTTTTAAGTAAACAAAACATTGATGACGGTACACACATTTTATAACAAACTCTAACGGTTAGTACACACTTATTTCTTTAATGTAGTTGTAGTAATGAAATAACGAATAATAAAAACGACAAAGTTCGACATTAACACTGATATGAATGGCAATAAGACACGAAATTTGACAGACTATGGCATGACTCGAGTAATAATACCTAAAATCTCGGTAGAACCTTCTTACCAATAGTATTTCACAAACGAAAGTATTACTAAAGGAAAGCAATCGTCATGGTTCTGGTTCAGAATCAGCGTCCATTCGATAGTCAAAGTCTTGGAAAGAGAGGGGTGAGCCGGATTGTTCCTGCATCAAAATCCGGTGAGCTGCCCTGTCCATTTCTTCTGGAGTCATATCTAACGCTTCTTGCATCTCTCTCGAGGTGTACCGGATAAATTCAGGGTCTTGGCAGTACTTTGCCAGCCCTTGTTGTGTCAGCACCTTTTAACATAGTTTTCCATAGTCAGCACAAATTTTCCATATTATTACACCCAAATCCAATTTACATAAAAATAACCACAACAATTAGAACACACGCCATGATTAAGATTTTGCATGGAGATTATTCCACATTTTGAAAACCCATATTTTTCAGTTATTACTATTTTCGTTTTTATATTACATGACTTTTTTGTTTTTTATATACCTTTTCACATTCTTTTAGGATTTGCTAAATTCCTGAATTTTAAAATAGAGATAAATTATCCGATTATAGAGATAATTACCAAAAAGATGGAAATTTGTCATTATTTTGCAATGAATGTACATAGAACACAAAAGAGAATATTGTTTTCGAATATGACTAGTATGAAGCAACTTACTCTGACCACGAGGCTTTCAGCAGAGCCCACAACTTCCGGAAGAGACAATGTTTTATCTTTGTCTCCACTTCTTGCAGCCATCTGTAAATCCTTCTGAAGTCCACCATTATAAAAAGTCATGTGCACTATTGAAAAAAGAATAAATATTTTGAATAGCTGGTCAACTTGAGTTTGGAGAATCAGCTTTCTAAACCCAAACTGAGTAAGTGAGCAAAGCTACAACTAATGTTACAGTTACAGTACAGTACAAAATACAACATCTAATTACTGTAACAAATCCCCGAGCAACGAGCAAATACTAGTAACTAAAATTACCATCAAACACAGCACAGCGTATTACTTTAGAATTATTCACGGTAATTAGCTGACGGCACATGCTACTTATTCTAATGGATTTCATAGTTAAAACATTTCCCTTACCCACATTTTATTAACAAGTACCACTGGAGTAGTTTGAGTAATGAATCATTATCACTAATTATGTTTAGGTGGTACACATTATAAACAAAATCATGCACTTCTATCCTATTACCTATGGCATGCTTTCAATTAATTATTATAATTAATGGAAAGCTGCACTATCATGTATGCAAATATAATTCAAAATTCAAAGGCTACCTTCTTATACACGTAAAGTTAACGACAAGTATTGTGCAGCCCCGGTGATGGTAATTAACGTATAAACAATATTCTCGGGCGTTTTAATTCGAAAATTAAGATCTTTTCCACAACTTAAAGTAGGATATGGTAAAACGCCAGAATTATTATTGTTGTGGTATTATATCCAATCGGGTAATTAAAACCGATATACACTTCGGACAGGCAATCTCAGAATTCTCACTGTGAAAATCCTTAACAAAATGCTTCATCAAATTATATAAGTGTTAGTGTTAGCATTTTAGCTGTAGTAGCACAAACGTTATATCTGCATACTAAAATATCAAGTAGTAAAGGTTCGTCTCACTAATGTCTATGTAACGGGGTTGGTAGATTCATTTACTACTTTGTTATTAATTTTATTGTTTATCCGTGTTTATTTATGCTACGTTCAGTAAGGAGTGTATAGGTCAATTATTTATCTAAATTAGCCTTTTATAAGTACTTTATGCTACTTCATGGTTAGCAAAAGTATAACTTTATAAAAATTATACAAAAAGATAATATTTAAATTGACAATGGTAAAGAAGGACTCCATACAACTACAAAGTTCAATTTATTTCCAAATTAAAGGATAATTGATTTTATAGTTTTTCCATTACGTTTCTTTTAGTTTTAAGTTAGGATATTTTTACAACCTATCTGGCAAAAATCCAAATTCAGGAATTAATGCATTCTCGCTCTCTCTTGACCCAATTTATAGTAATGTAAGATTAAATCTCATTTTTGATCAGCCTTCTAATTTTGTTATTTCACCTATTGTAGAAAGGAAAATAAATATTTATTGTATTTAACTTACAACATTTAATTACAAAATACGTTGATACAAATACACTGATACATTTGATTTAGATATGCAGAAAGTTTAAGTATAAGTAAAATACGTAATGGATTCATCAAAATTATTTGAAATCGTTATTTACGTATGTCGGTATTTAGCAATATTATCTTTTTGCAGCCTCTTTATATGCATGTAGATGAATTATATCTTGTTCATAGTTATTATGGGGTAATAATTTACAGGATATATATGATCTTTTGGAATCTTAGAATTCACGCTAAAGTTTAACACAACCGAACCGTAGATGACGGATAGCCATGCTTATGAGTAGGTAATGAAATAACAAAATAAAGAAGACTTAAATACCGTAAGTAAAAGTTAGCCGCAAAAAGGCTTTTAAAAATTTAAGCGTTAATGAGTACCGTATCAAATGTTTATGAATTTTGAACTTTTGCATTTGAAAAACGGGCAAATGGTTTATTAACGGTGTTCATCACCTTTTCACAAAGTAAAATTTCAGTGGGTTACTAGTTTAATTTATGTCTTGTGTGTCCATATTTGAGATGACTGTAATTTTGTTTTCACTTTCTCTGAAATGTATTTAATGAATACATTTCTGGAAAGTTTTATTTCCAGTTTACATTGTGTAATATTTAGAGTTTACTTAATTCAATTTTTTAAATCTTCATCTGCTCATTTGCTTTCAACTTCTACTTTTGTCATTTTCACTCTTAACGACACCCCCATTTAAAAGTTTTCCTCACTATGCAGTTTTAATTGGCAAAACTTATATTTTTGTTATATTGTTTTTAATTCTGATTAATATTTGTGCATTTGGAGTTTACCCTCAGGGGAAAAATTATTTAACATTGGGTATCTAACTATTTTTCAACATTTTAGAAATTAACTTTTTAATTCAATACTTCAAATCGAGCCTTAATCCTTGCTATGCAATTTTATTTATTTCACTACAGCGTTATAATTTTTACAAATGGGGTCAATAGTGACATTATGTGTATAAAATTTCTGTGGGTATAATTTAAAATTTCAATAAATTAATGATTCCTAAGTTGGAATGGCAATTAAGCGATTAACAGAAGGTCTATGGAATGACTTTTATTTTTTCTACTTTAACGAAACAATATGCAAATTTTTTCTGCAAAAAGTGTACAAATGCGATAGAGTAATAATTATTTGCATATTTTGACTGCTGTTTTGGAGGGTTGAACTACTGTGAAGGGCTACATACCGTAATAAATTTGCGTGGGCAGAAATAAAAAGAATGAACGACGAAGAATGCAATTAAATAACGACTGAATGCTCTAGAGGTGGCCATAACAATAGCCTATGACTAGGCCTTAGTAAAGAGTGCGAATTTAAAATTTGATGAGCTAAACTAACTGTAGCTGACTAACTATGAACTAGAGCGAGTATGTAGAAGAAATAATGAATGTAATTTCGTACGTAGTTTTTAGTTAGTACTTGTTTAGCAAACCTCGCTCGGGAGTGAGTTCATCAGCACTAGCGGTCTTAATGACATAGGACCTACAAATCAAAATATTAATAGCATTAACGGCTGTGCCACCGCAGTTAATTCAATTACTTCCAATAGTGTAACTCTTTCGACGGCTTCTTGCATCTTACCTGCACCCACGACTCCCACTCCTCAGTTGACTGAAAATAGAGCTAATCAAATTCAGAATACAACTTCGAAAATTGGTAATCTTCCTTTTCAAGACTAATAATTAACGATTAGTTAGAGTGAAATATTCATTCCACCATAGTTTGGGTGTTACCTACCTCCGTCAAATTATCCAATTAGATTATTCAAACATTTACAATTTCATAAGTACACCTTGCTAGTATTCCTAGTGCCTAAACGAAACAAAATACCATGTTCGCTGTTAACACTAACATTTTTTATTGTTAAACAGTTCCAGGACGAAATATGAGAAAGCGGAAAGCAGCTACGACGGCCACTTAACCAAGTGTATTATATATTAATAGAGCGCGAGCGAAACGTCAGGGTAAGACAATTGCATTTTTCACATACAGTGCAAACTCAAAGCTACATGAAAATATTAGTGTGCAGACTGGTTTTCTTAAAAATAAAAATATTGTGACCTTATATTCAATTATCCAATTAAGTTGAACAGTGAAAATAATTATCTGTACGCCAAAACAGTACCAATTCAACTGGTCTTCACATTTTCATTTAGAAATGAGTGTTGTGCTGCTAATTATATTTAAAATTCGAAATGTGAAGTGGATGTTACCGGCAAATAAATGCAACGTTTTTACTTAAAACTCTCGAAAATCAATAATTAGTGATTTATACAACCATCGCTTTAACTGCTTTTCAATAGGTGATATAATGACACTATAGAACTATACCCTAGGATAATATGTCCATTCGTCATAAGTACATTTATCAATCAATGAGTAAACAGTAGTGAAATATTGATTCTCGCAGCCAGCAAGCTAATGCAAACTAATGCTTTTCATACTTTTCAAAAACGCTTAGTGAGACAAAGTTTAAAATTAAAATTAATTAAACTTGACTTAAAATTAATGATTTCCTATTTACTAATAGTCATTCAATTTGAACTCTTAAGTATAGATAATATTTTTACATTTCAATAACAATCATTTATAAAACTTTTTCATTTGGAACAAAAATTCATTTAAATAAATAATGAACTCTGATTTTATATTTTTTTAGAACCGATTCTCCGAATTTAACTATTCACTTCAGATCTCGAAAAACATGGACTCATTCACGCGTGATTGTAGTGACTCCTCAGTTCGGATATATTTCAACCTTCCTAAATTTCATTGGAAAGAGATCATTATGTAGCTCCACCTCATCATTTGAATCTGCCTACCTGCCTTAAGGTGAATATCTACCACTGGGATTTTTAGCCTCACATTTGCTAAAGATGTAACTTCACAGTCACAGTAACGTTATTGGTCAATAGAAATTATTCTCAAACCATTTAAGAAAATGCGATACTTTTCCAAAGGCAGCGAAGAACAAAAAACTTTTATGAACGAAGCTTTGTTATATTTTATTGTAGTACGTAAGTCAAGCCTAATGGTCAAGATTTCTCAGGATTATACTTATACAACGAAATTCGTTATAATTCTTTCTTTTTTACATAAGCCTTTCTGATCAATGGCATTACTTCTATAATTTTAGTTTTATTACCATGTTTTGAAAATCACGAAAGCTGGAAACTGGAAATTATAATTATGGACAATAAGCCATTCTCTTTAGGCACCATATAACATAATTTGTCAGTGTTGGCCTGCTTCAAAGACGTAAGGTTTGAGAGTAACATTCGTTGACTGGAGACATGTAAAACAGAGTAAAGAGAATAAATGTACTGCTACTTTGCAAATATCAGTAACAATGACAGCATTAGTAAACCTTGTACTTTTAGCCAAAGGTGACACTAAATATGTTAATTTTGTCTTACTTTGAGGATTTAAAGTATTTCTCGTAGTATTAACGTCTATAATATGTGAAATGATTGCAGAAATTCTTAGAGAAGAATACACTTGTGCACATTATGTTTTTTTGCATTTTGATTTGTATCACAGAGGACAACAAAAAGGAATAATATTTTTATTTCATGAAGTAGTGTTTGTTATGGTAATTTCTCCGGTTCTAAATGCGTCATTGGAAAGATTCCAGTGGTTTTAAGGACTGATTAAAATGATTGGCGCAGAATAGCAGATGTTATTACGGTGGACTACATATTTTATAAATTAAATTTTTATTACTTCCACAATCTCGCAATAAGTGTCGGCGATTTTTCAATTTTTAATGAACACTTATTTTTGAATATCCTCTAGGATACTACTTAGAAATCAATCTTTGTAGACTCGTGAAAACATTTCTTCCATTCATTGCAGAAAGAATTTACTGAGAATATTTAAAAAGCCTTTTAAATTGGGCGTTTTTAATGGGGTCGAAAACTTTCTACGTTAAACTTTTAGGGCTATAAACAATACTATTTACTCTTTTTCATATGCTGGGTGACATTTTTGTAAATAAATATTAAATTAACTTTTGAAATGACCACTTTTTAGAATTTGAATAGTTAGGTGCCAACAGACACTGCCTTTTAGTTGGCTTTGAAATTTATTATTTGCCGTATTTTTGTTTGCCAATTAAAATTTGTGAAATGCCATTCATTTATTATCCTTGAATTCTTCGGATATTAATTTGAAGACGTACAATGATAAATAAATACCAAGCTCTAATATAGTGAATACAAGATTAATGTGGCTTTAAATTGCTTTTCACAAGAAATATTATTTACAACGTCATGGAAAGTATGTCAAATCTCCTGCAGGTAAAATGATCAATAAATATGTCAAATGGCAGCCCTAATTACCTAGATGAAAAATGAAAATACAAATATTTGCAGTGTGCAATGTAAGTATGACTTGTAAAGCTCACTTCCATTATAGATTAAAGAATATTCTCAATGGTGGAAGCAAGAAAAACAAAATCATATCCTCAATTGTTTGAGAAAACAAAAAGGATTAAATTCCTATATTTCGAATAATAAACGTTCTGCTCTTAATGATGTCGTAAAAATCAGATTTACGTGAAATAAATAAAACATTGCGTATCCACCATTAACCGAAAGTGTGATACAGTTTTAAATTTGCACAAAAACATTATGAGTTACACTGTTTCAACAAGTTTGTCTTATTTTCAATACGACTAGCAATAGTAAATGGGAAAGAATTTCGTGTAGAATTATTGTACCTGGGATTGTGAGAAAGTTTTATGGCGAATGACTTAAATACTATAATTAAACACCCTTGTAATTGTTCTCAAAATATATACTACCACTGAAATAAACTTGTGCACGATTTCTTTATCCTTAAGTGCTTTAACCACGGCGGGTATCCAGCGGGCATAATCTTTATTAGATTTCCACACGCTTGCAGCACTAACTGATCATAAGGCCTTAAGCTTTACCTTTAGCAATAGTTTGTTAAAATACGATTACCTAAACTGGGTGAGTCGCCATTCCAAAGTGCCCTTTTGTCATTATGTAGAGACATAATTTCACTTACTGTGTGCGAGGATTTCATTGGGAAATTTTTGTATAGACATTTACATTGTTTATATAATAGTTTGGTAATATTCTATTCTTTGGTTCAGAGTTTGGGATTAGTTGTGTTCGGGTTTCCTTTGACTTTCGGTGTTATTTGATGCGATATATAATCGTAAGCAACTTGGCTACAGTTCTGGTAAATTACTAATAGGTTGTCCTGAACAGGAGATCAAAATAACTTTTCAAAATTTTAGTATTAGATTGGTACGGAATGTAAATCGTACTGGAGGAAGGTTTACCCAAACCTTGTTACTTTAGTATTTATTTAAAATACCATTTTGTGTTTTTTATTATTGACTTGTACTCATTAAAACGTCGCTCAATTTATATAAAAACAAGCTAGCAATATGCCTTCACTTTGCATTTTAGTCTTATACAATTTATTTTGCTAAGAAGTCTTATTAGTTTCTATGTTATATTTGTAAACAAACAATAATGCCATGTTTTATAGTTATAATTGCTACAAATGTATTAATTATTTAAGAAATTATGGAAAAGTGTTCATAGATGAAGTATATTTATACATATGATTGTTATCACTTTTTTATTCAGTAATTAGAAAACACAGTGTAATGGAAAGTTGCATTAAATTAACATCATTGTATAATAATTACACGTTTAACAGAATATATGCATTTTTAGGGATCACATGTAGAAATTAGAAATAAATAGCAGCAATATTTTATGTCAAATGTATTTCATCAAAATTTCTGAATCTAAATATAAGTTAACCCTATTAAATTGTATTAGTTTAAATATTTAATGGTTAACACATGATTTTAGGAAAATAGATGACAATATTGAACATGCAAAGTAGTGAAAATTTTAAAATTTTACCTCGTGTTGTAAATAAAAGTATAAAGAGTATCTTATTTTCAATGGTTTACCCTTAAAGTATAAAAATGATACACATGACAATTCCTGGTGATTCACCCTCCACGACTTATAGTGTGTCATATGTAGAATAAATGCGTAGTAGTTATACCTTTTGTAAAGTTTGAGATAAAAATAAACTATTTCAAAATTATTCGCACGCAAAATTATTCCTTTTACAATTTAGTCTATGTCTCATAGATTCTTTCATGTCATAAGGTAAATGTAAACCTAAATTCATAGTAAATGTGATAATAGGTAGGTAACGGCATTAATTACCCCAATCAGGTAATTCTGGTAATCCTTCTACACCTAGAAGCATATTGTGAAATACGATTATCCTTATTATTAAAGCTTGGCTACCCGTCAAGGTTTAATAGCTTAAAATAAGATATATTCGTTAGTAAAAGAATAATCAACGAAAATTTATTTAATTCGTGAAAATTAGAATTGGAGAGCGACAAAAAACCAACTATTTTTAGGAAAATTCAGAGAACGGAAACTAACTTAAATTACTTTGATCAATTTTGTAGGAAGTTCCTTTTGGTTATACCAAATACACACATTAGTTTGCTATTATGACATGACTATCTATTTTACGCTATCATGTAGGTTAATAATTCAATTTACAAAACTGAATAAAACCCTGATATGAATATGCGCAAAGTATATGTACCAGGGCACTCAAATAGAAATATCAATATCCATTCAAAAGTCACAACATTAAAGATTAAACACACTTTATTGTGATTTTATAATGTGTAGTAAAGGATGTTTATCTACAAACTAATAATACATATAGAAACAGGATTTCAAGCTGTACAAGATCTATACTTCACCCTCATTTGCAAGCATATTAGGGATGCCATTACTAATGGGGAATTTTCTTCCAGTCTCAGGACATTCCAGTTCTCCTGTTATCACTTCAATCTAAAGAACAGAAAAAATTAAAACTTAATTACCTCAGATGTTATTGAATTGTGTACTGAAGTCGTCGGTGTTCAAGAGATGAAAGGTGGTTATGGGTTGAAGAATTGCAAAATTGTAATCACCTCAAATAACACATGATGGGCTTTCTTCAAGAACTCCTCATTTGTCGTCTGCCAAGCTTAATGGGATTCCTTCCGCTCTTCCTATCTGTGATACAATAAAAGTAAACATTATTATTATCACATGTAAAAGCACTTCTAAGTACAACTTTTGAAAAGTTAATAAATTTTCTGGAATTGAAAAAATGCTGGAGAAAAATAGCTTTCTATATTTAATTAGAAATTTTTCTGATATTTGCAATTTTCACTTTTATTTACCCCTTAATAACAGAAATGACATTTTCGATAACCTTTTAAAAAATAAATTCGCAGATTCGCAACGGACTATAATGAAGAACAATAGTATATCGACCTCAAAGTTGATATGGAAGAATACAATAGAGCTCATTAAATTTGTGGAAAAATTACCCCTTCTAAATAATAATTGTAAAGAAGGTATTCTTATATATCTGTGCTCCTTTTTGTTACAAATAATAATACTGGAAAAGTAAGGGAGCAAGTGATTACCAAAAGCAACACAAATCCTTCAACTTGTTCCAAACCACATACATTTTATTTCGGAGATTTCTATTTAGTATTTATTATGTTATTATTAAGCAATTATTTTTTGGAAATCAGCCAAATAATTGCTGGATTCGTCTCTTTAAAATAATTTGTTCACTTACACTCTGGACCGCCTCTACTAGCACTGGCCAATCCACTTTGGGAATCATTTTGGCAAGGAATGCCGGATGAAAGTCTGTGTGAGTTATTTTGACTTCGGTTGCCTGAAAAATCAAACATATAACGGTATAACATTATAATAAATTTATTGCTTTGTAATATTGATCATTATTCAAATTTAACCCAAAAATGAAATTGAATGCCCAACACAATAATTGTACAGGATATACAAAAATTAAACTTCGGAATGCATTTAGAAATATTGAAATACTTCTACTCTAACTCGAAATTAAAAAAGGTAGGTATCTATTGGTAGGTAATCAACGACGTAATTTGGCAAAAATAATGTAATCATCCAAATTAAATTAGGTAACAAAACTTACAGAAAGTTTCAGCGGGTACCCAACTTGAACTTTGCGAATCATCTTGGAGGTTAATATGTTATGAGTGAAAAGTTTCATTTTTATTCTAATATTTAAAAGGTAAGGTTAAGATCGTTTGGAATTGATGTTATAGTAAAATAACCGATAAAGTTGATTTTTAAATTCCAAATTCCACGTGCTGATGATTGTTATTTATATTCCACAACGTGAGTGATGTTTCTGCACAGATAATATTCAATTATCGTAGCTGAAACCATGAGTTCAAATATTCCTCTTCTTCCCAATGTGTTCCACGGAATTCCACTACGCGCTTCGAACGCTTTGTCGCTGACTAAACACAGACCCTTCCATGCACACCACACGACTATGCAGACACATGTGTATGAAAAGGTTCGAAGCCATTTCTGTTTTAGTTTTAGTTTGAAAAAATTCCTGTGGGTTTCCCATCGATTTTAAAATTTCAAATTTTGATGGAAATGAAGGAATATTAAATAAAGAACAATTTAAGGGGCTTCTATCAGTTCTGGGTATGGTGGTTCGATTAGGAGAGCCCTTAGAATAGTTAAAACCTCCAATCTCAGGCTTTCATAGGAGTAGGTGTAGCGAACTCGAGACTATGCGATCGTAGTGAGATTTTTTGGTAAGCCATAGATGCTTGGAACGGAAGTTGTAGCTATTCTCCCCAATACTCTTAGTTTCACCATATCTACAGTATGTCTACAAAGAGAGTTGACATATCCCAAAACGACTGTTTTTTTCCCCTTCAAATTTTTTTGGGGGAAAGTGAGATAATACCGGATTTACACCGAACTAGACCTCAGGAGCAATTTTGAAAAAATTTTCAAAAATTTTTCAAAATTTTTTCAAAATTGCTCCTGAGGTCTAGTTCGGTGTAAATCCGGTGTTATCTCACTTTCCCCAAAAAAATTTGAAGGGGAAAAAAACTTAGTCGTTTTGGGATATGTCAACTCTCTTTGTAGACATACTGTATATCTGTGGTTTCACCACTATCTAGGAAGCCAAACCGTCTACTCGCTATGTTATTACTATTACACTCTGCCCTATATGAGCCAATAGCCTATGCCATTGCAATCATAAAAACAATTTACACTAGATGGGAAAATCTAATAAAGTATGCACGAACATTGTACATGTGTTCCAGTTTTATTTCGTATTTAGAATGAACTGAATAGCCGATTGAGATTACTTAAATAAAACTCATTTCAAGCATTAAACTGAAACTGCGGGTTTTAATTTGAACCCATTGTTGCAAAGGGATGTTTTCGTTTAATGCATACGGCATTCATTTTGCGAATTTGAGAATGTAATTTTCTGCGTACAGGCCTGAGATTGTATAAGCGGTTGGACAATACTTATGGTTGATTTGATTGGTATAAAGAAGTACAGTGTATCACAGGATAACATCCAATACGTAAGCTCCATAGATAAAAAATTAGATGTCGTAAGTTGGGCGTTCTTACTTACGTAAGATTAAGACTTAATTAGATGTCGTAAGTAAGAACGCACACTTACGCCATCTAATTTTTTATCTATGCGTAAGCTCGACGGGGAAATACCTGTGGCGCGGAATAAAAATTGGTCTTCAAATTGAAGCACACAGGCACACAACAAACTACTAATAAAACAAAATCTGTAATCGGTACTAAACATTAATCGTCACTGACCAAAACTTAACCGTCAGTCGTCATCCGTTACCGTAAGTAAGAACTTGCTCGGACATCACAACACAACACAACAACAGCAGCTCTGGTTCGCAGTTGGCAGCAGACTTGTATATAACTTCTTCATTTAATGGATTCACAAACGCAGGAGGATACTTGTATTCGAAACGAGGATGCTGAAAACATTGATCCAGTAATACCTAGTTCTAGTTCTTGTGCTCTTGAAGTCTTTGCCCCAGAAGAGGAAGCCGTTTGTGCTGTTCCTTGGGATTCTGGTGATATCGATCCTGAAAAAGGAGACCAAAAGTGTCCTAAATGTAGTTTAGGCGACTTGCGCTGGTTCGAGAGTGTTGAAAGTTACCTCAAAATGTGTAATAACCTATTTGTAAGTTTTTTAAAGTAAATTTATGAAGATTTCTTTATGTTTTGCTTTGTCATTATATTTTGTACATATTGTACTATTACATAGAAATAAAGTAGGACTAATCAATATCAATCGATGATTTGTCTTTGTCAAATAATATGATTGGTTTGATTAGATCTAACACCAAGTTATACTTCAACTTTATTGAACGGTAGCAGAAGTAGCAGTATTCTAAAAGTCAAAAGTTCAGAGTTTTGCTTTCAGATACCGCAAAGAAGGCTTTTGTATTATTGTGGTCACAAGTTAGCACATCATTTTTTATAATGAAAGAATTGAATTGAAATGCTAAAGTAAAACATAGTGTGCGTACGTAAAAAATGCCTTTTTCCAGAGGGGCGGGGGTCGCACTAAAAGGTACCCCCGGGCGGTTAGGGCAAATAAAGGGGTGTTCCCTTGAATCGAATCCCTTGTTACAAATTTTTTACCGTGCTTTCTGCTATTTTCACCGAATTTTCTCCCTTATATATATAATTTTCACCTCTTATTCTTATTATTATATATAGGTATACATAATTCATTGGAGGTGATCGGATTGGATTAGTAACTGAATGGAACATGGGAGTTTTTCGTGCATGGCAGTATGAAATGTGCTTGTGCTTAAATTAGAGCCCACTTTCTATTACTCCACTAAGATGAATAATATTGAAAATGGCCATGGGGGGGGGGGTCAATTTGTACTTAGTACTTGCACTACCAACTAATACTAATACACTAAAACTAAAGTGTACTTATTTATTGTTGCAATCGACTTCGCCATTGCCAGTCTATTGTATTTATTACTGCTACATTCAACTTCGCAATAGTCAGTTCGTCAGTTGTATTTCATTTAATTAGTTTGCTATCTGTCAAACAATTAAACAAAGTTCATTTTCGTTTCTAGATTTTAAATGATGCTTTTTAAAATTATAGTGCGACTACCCATTCAGCGACGGCGACATTTTAGAAAGGAATGCCAAAACATCTTCAGAGATACGGGAATGTGAGGCCTCTGCTGTCGTCAACTACGAAAAGTCGTCTGAAGAATCGGAACCGCCTGTGGGGAAAAGCTTTCGAGAAGTACACCAGTTTTATGAAGATATCTTTCCTGTTATTCAAAAGTACATCAAGATGTCCAACGTGGATTAAATGAGATTGTATGTTCTTAATCTTCTTAAACAGATAATGGTCACTTTTGTCCTATCCTCTATCTATATTGGTAGTTAAAATAAATATGGTGATATGTGCCAGGAGAGAGGAGAGGGTACTGAGTATAGGTATTTAATAGATAAATAAATTTTCCTTCTTTTTTGCTAGTGAAATTAAATTAATTTCAATCCGAGTATAAATATTGATAGTTACTATCTCAACTTAAAATTTAATTACAAAAAATTGTCAGGTAACTTTAACCTTGTAAACAATAATTTAAGTTCTGGCCGAGCGACTCCAAAAATAAAATAATTATCAAATGTGGCAGTGAGACAATAGTTGTGAAGTAAACGTTACTAAATCATTGTCATCATTGTTTGTCAATAAACTGTTATGTAATATTATGTAATATCAGAATGAACTGAATAGCCGATTGAGATTACTTAAATAAAACTACCTGCATAACATCCGTACAATATAGATAATATGATAATATAGTAAAATATGCGCAATTAATAATTCATATAATAATTCTTCGAAAAGCAAATTTTAATTCATATATCAATATATATTAATTCACAAAACTAGAAATGTAAATCTAAATAAATCGTCGTGGACCCTCGAACGATATCCGTAATTTTTACAGGTTTTGTACTAATTTTTTGCAATCTTTACAGTCAAAAACAAGCAATGAGCTTACTTATATTGAATGTAACACAAAAGTTCACTGATGGAACTGCACAAGTAGACTAATTTAAAGAAACTTAATAGTCCTAAAATGGTACCGTCGACTTAAGAATTATAATGCAAAATTTTACACAAATTACACTGGTATTATATTGGCTAAGTTAAAAATAAATTATGATTAAATTTTAGAGGAAATATCGACCTACTCATTGGACGGGTAAATGCACGGCTAAATGGCCACTATGCACGGCTAAATGTCTATATACTTGTGGGGCCTTAAGTTTTAAATCGTTCCAACGAAAATGATTTTGGCCGTAGTTGATTGGGCAAGGACTAGAGGGATCGACACAGTACTCATGAAGCGCTTTACTATAAAAGCAATTCAATTTTTCCGTCATTAGTTCTACATTCAAAAGGCCCCTTTCTTTTTTCCCTTGTTTCAGCAATAAAGCTTTCTTAGAGAGGGCTTCATATTCCGGTTTAAAAAGCTTTATTAGAGGTCTACTATTTTCTTTTCTTGCATAGAAGAGGAACATTTCTTGCTTAAATCCAAAGCAGTCCTTCGCTTGCTTGGAATCTTTCGGAAGAGAACTGATTCTATTTGCATGTAAATAATAAATGTAATTTTATTAATGACTAATATATATATATTTGCTTATATTTATGATTTTTAAAGGTAGATTTAAAATTAACAGCTTACGCAGTGTACAAAGCAGTACAAGACTCTAATACTTCGATTTTATCATTTAATATCACCATTTGAGCAAGCTCCACAGGCACTGCTGGTTTCACGGGTATTGTGTCATCGTTATATACAGA